>JABUQX010067733.1:0-37500 GCA_015478945.1 Trachelipus rathkii
CACCAAGAGAGAAGATGGGAGGTCTCCTATATAATTTTCAGCCTGTTTCGATTCTTTGTTCTTACGTGTGATTCCTCAATACTATTCGCCTACATATTATTTGTATGTATAATACTAAAGGTATTGTGACTGAAACACATAGTCTCTTATCTAGCCAATTACCTTTAACTCAGAATACTCTTGTATATATAATACACGTGACATACTTAGCCTTATTTCATCAAATATTTCTTATTACTCGGATAATCTGAAATCGCCTTGCTCATATTTTATCTAACTTCCCTCACTTTCTTTACAAAAAGATGTTGACAAAGTTTTTGCTTTCCTCCATGAGCTGAACATTTTTCTACTTTTATTATATAATATAAATATTTATAAACATTCCTTTAATCTGAACAACCATATAGTTGTTATTAAATTCTACTGGTAGTGTGGTGATGGAACTTCTAGTGGCGTTCTCGCTGGTTGGTATGTGTTGTGTCGGGGTTGTCTTTGAGTATCGGTTTTGTGGAATCTATAGTGATTTATACTAGCATTATATTTTTATTATTTTAATTACCATGCAGTGGTGGTGCCCTTGTACACAATATGTAATTTTAAAGAGATAGATGGTATCCTTAGTTCCTAATTATTACTCGACTCACTAATAATTCATTTATGAGTTAGGTTTTACAACTTAAATCATATAATACTTACATGAATATTCTTGTCAACAATCATTTATTCATTAATACTTCATTGCATGTGTGATTATTTCGTGTCTATATGCGATGTAACTCCGACATGCTCTCGTTTAGTCATCTACTCCTCTTGTCTAAGTCAAAGACGTAAAATGGGGTCTTCTACAATTAATAAATTTCATAGAGAGTTTTCCATTGACTGATTATTAAAACTTCAATATTACTCACCATGTCTGTCGCCCATCAACTCTCACTAGTTCAGGGATACTTTTCTTGTTCCAATTGTAATATATACTATATTAGTTTTTAATTGTTCAAATCTCCTCCTTCTCCACTTTCTAGTGTTCATTTTACATTACTAACCTTATAATATAAGTGATAACTCTATATTCATGTATCAGTCCTACTTGCTCCTTCCTCTCTAGTTATTATCTGGTATATCCTACACTGACTTCCACAGGTGTATTTAACTAATTCCTGTTAAAAGTATCTGATTATTTTGTTAGCTAATTGGTAATAAACTACCACAGCTTTTGACCTTTTAATTACTTCATGCAAAATGTACTTCTTCCCTTTCCCTTCTCTCCTTCCTCCCTTCCTCAAGCCAGTGGCTCTTTTCACACTCTCGCTTCGTCGCCCGCGGACACCGTCCGAGTGGATGGCCCTTATTACATCATAATCTCAACGCCAATTTCTCTTCCCCCTTTTTAGGAGCACGATCTCTCTCTTCAATGTCCCTACCACATCTTCTATGTGGTCTGTTAGCTGGAACTCTTAATTCTGCAGTACGGAGGACTGAAACTCATTCTCGGCTAGTAGGGATGTTTCCTTTAATTATGTGTAATCTTCACGGGAGCCTCCAGTACTCCCCGTCTTCCTTTTGTCCCACCTCCCGAAGTCGGTTGTTGCTCCTTCGCTCCTCTCTTATCTCGGCGGACATTCATCCTCAATGGCGCTCTGGTGGAAATGGTCACTAGTGCAATATTGCTTTTCTGTCTTAATCCAAATTTTACAATGCTATGTATATCGTGGGTGCCAACATCTTGTCCATTTACATCTTCCGGAAGCACTCTGTTTCCCCGTACTCTCTCACCTCTCTCTGCCTGTGGGTCCGGGGTGTGGGGTGTGGTTTGGGGGTGGTGTTCGTTCTTAAAAATTCTGTCTCTTTGCTCTCCTAGTATTTCTCAAAAAGCTTTTCAGAAGTCTTAATGTCTTACCGCCCTGAAATTTCATAAAAATCTTTTCGTCTCTCGTCTCGCCTTCAAATGAAAGCTTGCTAGGTAAGTGCCAGTGTCCTACGAACTCCCCCATAAGCATGAGTCTAACTCCGTCGGCGAAAGATCTATATATAATCCTTGCCTTCTGGGGAATGATTTAATTCACCTTTCTTTTTCTATAAACCCTCCATTTTTCTAAAATTTTACACTTTCTTGGCTTGTTCCTATCAGGGCTTGATATACAAGTTTCCTTCTTTAAGCTGCTTTGTTCATCTAATTAATATTTTTCCGTTCCTTTTTTTTTCGTAAATGAAGACTTGTCGCGTCGTTCAACATCCACAGGCCAGAGCACCGCTCCTGTAACACACAATACCTGATGCCCACCCACCTGTATATATATGAATATCGGGACGGACAAGCGTAATATATGCCAGATACGGACTCATCATCACGTCTCTGTTCTTTTCCTCCCCTTCACATCACACTCTATCATTTAGACATATGCATCAAGGAATTATATTTTCTCCTCCATACTACTAAATATATTCTATTACCTACACAATAACTGGTTCTCTAATTTGCTTTCAACGAATAGACTCAACTTTTCGCACCTGTTCGTATCACCACCGAACCTCCTCGTTTCTTGGGACAACGCACATAATCAAGCCAATAAAGAGAGCTTGTGATACTCTACTTGTTATAACTTATACTTATCTGCTGTACACATCGGATATACCCATATCTTCTGGCTAAGTGATGCATACTGATATATCGTTTAGAAAAGGTCCTAAATGAAGATTCTGGACTCGAAATCCACACAATGTCTAAGGGAACAAATCTTAGTCTAAACAAACCGTGATGCTCCACTCTTCATAAAACCTGAACCCTGTATGTAACATATCTGCTCGCGATTACAGTTCTTAATCATCATATTCACACACCTCGTCTTTCTATTCTGTTTTATCGGCCACATCGCGCACTATGATTCTCATGGCAGTCTTTAGTACTATGATCCGAGTGATCATAAAATAATCCGACTCCTAATTTTTTATCTGTCTTCTAGCCATTTATAGTTGAGACTTTCGATAAACTCTTCAATTACCGTGCCAGTTTTCTGGAAAATCTTCCACATATTTCGTCTCTGCATCTCTAACTCTCCGCATATCAAACGTTTTCTGGAGATTATAAACCTCAGTGCAGCTACAAGCTGCTTTTCGGCGGAATCACAGATCCATAATCTCATTCTTTCCTCGAAAACCTCTCGAGGCACTAAGAAAGACTAGGATACGACCATCATCATGCATCAGGTCTCTGACATACAGAGCGACATTATATGCGCGATTTCCCCGCTCTGAACTGATCACTGCTGTCGCGTGCCTCTACTTATCGCAACTGTATCTTTCAATCTAGAGATACGTAACTCACATCAGATTAATGACATGATAAATCAATTAATAACCTACTATAATAATAGTGATTTAGAACAACATAGTAACAGTGATTCAGAACCGCAATATCCATAATGTTAGTGATTCAGAACAACACTACCCACCTTAATCGTAACAGCTGAAAACTTGCGGGGTTGTAGCATGCCTTGACGATAATACCGACTGTAATGCTACTATGGTCCACTGAGGGTGCTTTTATTTTTCTCATACTATCAATGGCACATGAGCGTTTATTAAATATGTATGAGTCAATCTCATACATTACACATAAAGACAAAAAAATCAAAAAAGAAAAAACAATCAAAGAACATAAACACTAATGAAAAATACATTACTCAAATAATAGGACATTTTACAGACTTGAGATCGAACCCGACTTCTCATTCTTAGTCCTACTAAAAAAATGACGTTTATCTCCAGCATCCTCTTTGAATATCCTAAACCGGAGGACCGTCTCCAAACGCTCGTTGTTGTAGTTCCTAATCTTAAATTAATATTCTATTCAATTATATTTTATTTATATACATATTATGAGATTCACATAGTTGAGAACTTTATTAACTATTTGGAAAAGTAAAAGCGGATAGATGTTGAATTTGTATTAAAAAGAGTAGGAAAAAACGAACGGGGCAAATTACTACACGCATGTGTGGTGTGTGTGTGTGTGAGCAGAGAGAGAGAGAGAGAGAGGAGAGAGAGAGAGAGAGAGAGAGAGAGAGAGAGAGAGAGAGAGAGAGAGAGAGAGAGAGAAGATTATGGGCTGAGTAATGACAGGAAGTATGTTATTTTAATCCTTGAACAACCATGTTTTCTTTGCCCCAGATAGAGGTAAATAAAGATAAGATGAAAGAGAGAGAGAGAGTAGATTAATCGTCTGAGTATGACGGAAGTGGGTTTTTGAGGCATTTGAAAACAACATGTTTTCTTTGCCCCAATTAGAGCTACGAAAAACGAATGCAAAAGATGAAGAGGAGAAAGGAGAGATTATGTGAGTAATGAACGGAAGTGGTTTTTGAGGCAATTGAAAACACCATGTTTTCTTTGCCCCAATTAAGAGATACGAGAAAGATCAAAGATGGGGAGGGAGAGAGAGAGAGAGAGAGAGAGAGAGAGAGGAGAGAGCGAGAAAGAGAGAGAGAGAGAGAGAAGAGAGAGAGGAGATTATGGGTCTGAGTGAGTGAAGGAAGTGGGTGTTTTTTGATGGCATTGAAACACCATGTTTTCCTTTGCCCCGCAATTAAGAGACATACGAGTAAGTACATAAACGATGAGAGAGAGAGAGAGAGATTATGCTGATTAATGAGGGAAGTGAGTTTTTGAGGCATTGAACAACAACCATGTTTTCTTTGCCCCAATTAGAGATACGAGAAAGATCAAAGATGGGAGGGAGGGAGAGAGAGGAAGAGATTATGCTGAGTATGAAGGAAGTGGGTGTTTGTAGTGCAAAGGAAACAACGATGTTTTAATGCCCCAATTAGAGAATACGAGAAAAATTAGGATAGATGGGAGCGGAGGGAAGAGAGAGAGGAGAGAGAGAGATTACTGTTGAGTATGAAGGAAATGGGTTTTTTTGAGGCATTGAAAACAATCCCGTGTTTTCTTTGATCCAGTTAGAGATACAGAAAGATCAAAGATGGCGTTGCGTCAAGGCCTACTTTTCTATCATACAGTATTTGCTGTTGAGCTGGGTCAGGTCAGGTCAGGTAGAAGATAACGAGAAAGAATCAAAAGAATGGGTTGCTCCAAAGGCCAACCTTTCCTATCATTACTAAAGTATTTTGCTGTTTGAGATGGGTCAGGCTCAGGTCAGGTAAAGAGATACGAGAAAGATCAGTTATCAGTTGCTCTAAGATCACCTTTCTATCATAATGGGTAGGTTGCTTTTAAAATTGAGTCAGGTCAGGTAGAGATACGAGAAAATCAAAGATGGGATGCTCCAAGGCCACCTTCTCTATCATACCAAGTTATTTCTGCTGTTTCGAGTGGGCAGAAAGGTCAGGGTCAGGTAGAGATACGAGAAAGATCAAAGATGGGTTGCTCCCAGGCCACCTTTCTATCATGAAAGTATCTTGCTGTTGAGTGGGTCAGGTCAGGGTCAGGTCAAGGTACGAGATACGAGAAAGCATCAAAGAGGTTGCTCCAAGGCCCACCTTCTATCAAAGTATTTTCGCTGTTGAGTCGGTCAGGTCACGAGATCGGGTCGTCCTTTTTAAAATTGAAACCAGTAATGAAGGAATTGCTCTGACAAATAAAACATTTTGTAATGTAAAATTTTTATTAAATTTGACTAAAGTATAATAAATTTTTTCATTAGTACCTTAATAATAATCATAAATAATAATAATAATTGTAGTGGTACACGTTAAATTTAAATTTCGGTATTTGAAAATTTAAATATTTGTTTAAATTAAAAAAGAAAAATTTTTAACCACTCGTTTTTTTTTAAATGGTAGAAACGTTCCTTAATAAAATATATAAATCTTTATTGGTGTCATACATGTTTATAAATTTTTTTATTATCGTTTTGTACAGAGACTCCTTGGCGATGCTTGGTGAAGAAGAAAAAGATTCCAAAATGAAAAGTATGGTCAAGAACAAAGGAGACCTCAAAAAACGCATTAACGACTTGATTTCAAACCCGATTAAAAAGAGTCATCTGGGAAAGTTTAGTTGCAAATTATTTTGTAATTCTTTTCAGTTAGGAACGAACTTGAACTTAATTGCTACATTTTAGCAGGTTTAAAGCTGAAAAAATATTTAATCAATGTTGACCATTGCAACTTTAACTGAAATGAATTCTCCAAACTCAACAGCCTAAAGAGGCACTTGCTAATTCACAGCAATCATTATTATTGTTTAAATTGTTTGGAGTTGCAGCTATGAAATGTAATGCAGAAGAAAGAGTTTATAAAATCCACTTGGCTAAAGTCAATGAAAATATCGAAGTTATTTAATTTCTGAGTGCAGCCGCTATGAATGCAACAGAAAAGAGACACTTAAAACAACACATGCTAAAGCCTCGAATTGGGCTAAATATTTTAAATGTTCTGAGTGCAGCTATTGAATGCAAATGAGAAAATCACGATTTAAATACAACACAAGCTTAAAGCATCGGAAATGTATAAGTTATTTAAAAATGTTGTGAGTGCAGCTTAATGAATGCAATGATGAAACAGACGATTAAAAATCCACGTTGCTAAATCCATGGAGGTATAAATTTGTTTGAAATTGTTCAGACTCGCGACTAATTAATTATTAATTCGGGGTTTAAAACAAAACACATATTTTAATCAAATAAGGAAATATGTAGCAAGTTAACAATATAGTTAATAAGAGGTAAACTTAATGCCCTATATATAAAGTACTCGAAGGAGTTCGAATTACAACCGACGGCTCCTCCCACTGTAAACGCGTAACCTACTGGAGCAGAAGAGACTTATAGCAGAGGTTGTAAAGAATCTCTTTCAAGCAGATGATTTGGAAATGACTCTTTGGACTCGATTTGGTGCTTTGATGGTTCCGGATGAAAAGACGGGAAGACTCCCGCAAGAAGACACTCACGAAGAGAAATACCTTTTTGAAAATTAAAGAATTGGAACCACAGGAAGGGACTGTTGTATTACACTAACGGTTTGCTGTTATAAATGGGTTTGACAAACTCCTTACATTTTAACTCCGTTTTTATTAGTAAAAATAGATATAAATTGTTTTTTTAAATTGCAGTCAAGCAAAAAATAACATAAAATTTAAATAAAATAAACAAAATAAAGGCATTGCTTTCGACTAAATAAATAGCTAATTTAATAAATTTTATTTATAAAAAATAAATTTCAGTTTTTTATTTTTACTTTTATGTAAATATAACCTAATATATATAAAATAATTTAAAAAAAAAATATCTATATAATTAAATAAATTTAATATCCTAATATCAATAATATATAAAATATAATATAAAATCTACATAAAAATATTTATACTATCATATATATATTATATACTAATATTAGTTTGGTTAGGCTTTAGCCCTCTACTATAGCTATATAAGTAATAATAGTCCGACAAGATCAGGTATTCTCAAACTTCCAAGAAGAGGTAAAACATGGCACCCAGCTTATCCTCCTGAGCGATCCTCTCATTCTTAACTTCTAAGATTCCGAAGTCATACCCCAGCATACCTCCTTCCATTCTCTGTAAGGATCTGGCCACTCTCAAGCTATATCCGCAACACCGCAGTTCAAATTTTGACCAATCGAGATTCAGAATTGAGTCAATAATATATATATAAATTATCATATAGTATTATAATATATATATCTCTAGAAACTTATATATTCTATATAGTATTATAGTAATAATTATCTATACTTATATATATATAAATATTAATATAACCTAAAAAATTGTATAATATTATATATATATATATAAGCATTAAATGATGACGATTATATCGAATTGTGCTGATTGCGCAAGGAATTCATTTAGGATTCTAAATATGAAACATATTAGAGGAGAAAATTATTATAGTAATCTTATATATATAGATGATATATGTTGTTTAATATTAATATTAGTATAATATTATAATTAATCTATATATTATATATATAATATATAATTTTTATATACATCTAGTTAAGCTCAGTAGTAACTGACTGTATATTATCTATATATATATAATGTTGGCGTACTCTCTAAGTTATTCCTGGAATCGCGAACAGGGAGATTCCTTTGAAAGCTGCCGCTCGTGGTAACTGTTTCAAAAGTTGACTGGATGATTAAGAATATGAAAGAAGCTCAATATTAATCCTAATACTAAGAACGTGAGCAGCAAAAAACTGCGAAGGTCAATGAAAGAGTTCAAAACTTATAGATGATTTCAGTATCTTTAGTGAATAAGAAATAAGGTAGGAGATATTTTCAAAACTGAGTCATGAATTGTCTCCGTACTTTCACCAAGTAGATAATCCACTCTATCCTGGATCTTTCTAAAATTTCCCATTTCAAAGCCTGTTTATTATTGGAAAACTCTAAAAAGAATTGAGCTCAGAAAGTTTCCTTTGTTTCTCTAAGTTATTTCAGTTAAAACTTTTCTTTCTTTCTTCTCTTTTGACGTTTCTTTCTTTCTTCGGTTCTTCTCCACCATCGGAAAGCTTTTGTGCTGCTGGCAACGCCGCTTGTCATGTGATTCTCTGGCTGCAGCCGGGGATAAGACTGTTTTGACATGATGAACATCTTTCATGACATTCCTCGTTCCCGTTTTTCGCTCGCTTCATAACACATCTACTGAGTCGAAGCTGATATCCTCCTCCTCGTCCGCTTTCATCTATCAAACGCAGGGCCGTGAACGTTATCTTTCTCTGACCATTCGTCAGCCTCCCCAACATCTCTTCCAATGCGCCTTCCATTATTCGTAGTAACTTTTTTTGAGCATCGAACTCCTTATTTTTGATTCTCTTTACGTGTCAATAATCAACCTCAGTTTGATTCGGCCTCTTCCTTAAAATGTCACATATATATACACAAAATGCACTTTCCAGCTCCTCTGCTTTATCTCATCTCGTTACCTTTCCAATCTATCATTTTTCAATTTGATAGCCTAAATCTCACTATCTCTCACAATTTCATCTCAAGGTCGCATCCTGCCATTACTTTGGTTTTAGCGCTCATGTTCTATGCCAAATTAGGTTAGTAAGTTAGTATGTTTAATATCACTTGTATAATATTGTACATTGTCAAAGTTTCCCAGGATGTTTCTCAGATCTCTTGAGAGTAAGTGGGAACAGTGCGGTTAGTGTCTCGCCATTTACTGTATCATCACCCCGCACAGGCCGTATACGATTCATTGAGGTGCAACTTCCCAGTTTTCGACCATAGGTTCTCAAAATGCTCGCCAAAGCATACACAAGTATTTTTAAAAGGTCTATATGTTTTAATGTTTCTCCTCGCCAATTCTATGGATATTTACCTCCCCTGTTCCCAGCTCATCAACTTAATCTCCTTTTTTTTTCTGCTACTGGATTCTTCTTCTTGGTTAAAGGGCGTAAACCGCAGTTCACCCTCAAGATAATTCTCTGCAAGGGTTTCGCCCGTAATCCCCTATTGATAACGGGCTAGACGTCGTGCAAGCTAGATGTCGCGTATCTAAAGTCTCACATACAACCCGTTTCCCGTACAGTTGCAGTAGTATGTAAACCTATAAAAAACTGATGAATTATCATCATCAAGAGTTTAAGCTAACCTCAACTCTGATGAAATTGTAGATCAGAGTTCAATCTACTGATGACTGACAAAATGATTTACAGAGTAAGGCCTGTTTGTTATAAAATCTTTGTGACTTGAAAAGCTCGTCAACTAATTGCTAGCGGCAATCTGCTATATAACTGTTCCTTTACCACAAGGAAAAGATGTTTTTCTAGATTTCTTTGGATTCGAATGGAAGTATCGTAATAGCACAATATAAGTTTAAATTTTTCATAAAGGTTATTTTTTTTTTATATTTAAACTCTTAAGAGATTCAGCAGAGTTCTTCTTAGTTAAGCTGCACGATAGTTTTGATTTAATTTAGCTAAATTACTGCCACTCAACCATGCCAGCTTACTTTTCAATCTACTTTTTATCTTCACTAATATTCTCGTCGTATATCACATAAGGTAGAGAAATATTTGCTTAATCCTACATCATAGGTTATTAATTTCTCTTTTTAAAGTATATATCTTACATTCCTCCATTAATTTAACTTTTCCTCCTTTATACCTTCTTCTCCCGCGCATTCGTCTTGGCGAGTATCTTTTTCACCGTAAGTTTAAGTTTTCATTTTACCGAAGTATCGATATTTTGGTGGATAGATCCTTCGTAACATTCTTATTCGTAATTTTTCTGTATGTATGACTATCAAACTGGTAGATGTGTTACATCGTATTTGGCACGTGGACGTCGCCTATTGGGGTTGGGTGGGGCGCCAGCTCTCCCTGAATTTTGGAGCTTTGCCAAATTTTGACATATCTGGTGAGAAATGAAAGAGGTATTGAAATGGCAATGTTGGCCATTACAAGAGAATTTTATACTAACCTCTTTATATTATATATATTAATATATGTGAACATGTTTATATATTATTTATGATGTCTATTTCGTGGATGTGTGAGTAGGAACTTAGTTATGTTTAAGGTTTATGAAGGAAGAGGATTCGTTGATCTATAATGTAGGAGGTGCTTGACTATCGTGTGAGTGTAATGGTTGGTACTGGTTAGTGATTAGATATGTGTGAATATAAGATTGCGTGATGGTTAGTGGAGTATTTAGTTTCGATTATTATATAATTATGTTGGTTGTTAAAATATTGATTAGTCCTTCTCTCACGTATACAAATACCTTCCTGATATGTTGATCATAGTTAGCTATCCTATAATTTATATCCTTTGCTTTAGTCTTTTCCAGATCGGTTATAGCTCACTTTTTTATTTATTTTTTTTGTGTCCTAATCCAAAGATTTCACATCTAGGAATAGAGAATTTGAATTTTGATTCTGAACATTCAAATTTTCCGAAAATTTGTTTCATTTTATGTAATTTCTAGTCACCTGCTTACTATAATCTACTATTCACCTTTCTCTTAAAATTTTCTTTCTTTTTTTCTGCTAAATCATCCTTTTCCCTTTTTATTATAGTTGGACGCTTAATCATCTTTAGATACTTGCCACGTCAACATCTTTAAGATTGGGATAAAAAAAAAAGTGCTCTTCAATATACTCAAAATATTTATCATTATTAATTAATTATTTATTGTTAATAATAATAATAATGGCTGGAGTTTGCAAGCGAGAAAATGAAATCGGTTAGTAGCAAAAGAGTAGGATTTTGAGAGTCGTAATATTTAAGAAGAGCGACAAGTATAATTGTTTACAAAAAAAAAAGATATATTAATACATAGGCCTTCTATGCATAACCATAACTGTATAATGTAACAAACAAGTTCAAAATAATATCGCTAAATTCTTTTAGCAATTTCAACAACGCACAAAACTTGATTTGTGTTCCATGACACTATTTAAATAATGGCTTCAACGTATTTATCCTTGGAGAAGAAACAGTTTAACAATATACCTTCATAAGGGTTACTTACTTACTAATACGTCAAATAATATAAAGCTACGTAAACGACTCAATAGTGTAGTCAAATTGTTTGTATCATCATAACTCGATGTAGTAATTTAAAGCCTAATATTAGTCACATAAATCACTGAATGCTACAAAATATAGGAGTTAACAGTGTGATCTTATGGAAAAATACAAAATCATTTCAGAAATTTATACTAGATAATCTTAAATCTTTCGCAAAATATAGAAATTAAGCATATCCATAAGAATTAAATGTATTATCTTAGCTCTCATTTTAAATCCAAACTTTATTAATTCTAAATATTTAATTGATATATATTATAAAAATACCCATAAAATTATAATTATAGAATGATCGCATATATATCTTTAATAGATAATCTATGAACTTGACAGATATTATTGAATTTCAACTATTATGATTTTCTTTTTATATACTTTATTTATTGCCTCAGTATTTATCTTATATATTGATATGATTGACGAATTACAGGTATTTTCGCTAATTTAAATATTTATAGGCATATAAAGAGTTTATTAATAATAATAATATAAACTAATTGCTTACTGTTCCTATTTAATATTAAGAAATATACAATGGAATATTAATTGGAAAAGAAGCAATAGCCTCCGTTTAAAAACTCGAAGCCATAATCTAATTATATATGCATATATACATATTAGACATTACATAATAATATTCTAACATTATATATTTTAGTTATCCTTAATTTTATTAACTTTTAACTAATAATTCTCACCATTATAGTATATTATTATCATTTTATATACAAACATCGATTTCAGATACAAAATAGGAAGATAAGATGCTTTTAATTATGCTTTGGAGTCTTCACGTTATTTTTTTTACTACATTAATTGGAAAATTTAATGAAAACAGTTAAAAAATAAGATAATATATGAAATAAAGTATATATTAATGAAAGTCTGATTGTAAAAATAAAGTAATAAAACACTAAAATTCATTAAAAAATTTTTTTTTTTATCTTTCAATTCTTAAAATACAGTTTTAAATATAAGGATATGAAATATAGATAGATAGTATAATAGATAGTAATTTAAGATATAAGTATAAGAATAGATTAGATAGATAGTAATATTAGATTAGTGAATAAGATAGATTAGATAGATAAATAGATAAATAGACAGCTGATAGATAGATAGATAGATAGATTATATATAAACTAATTTTTTAATAGATAGATAGATAGATAAGATAGATATTTTTTAACGATTGATATAGTATTATGATAGATAGATAATGATTTTTTTTTTATAGAATAGTTAAGATAGATAATGGACAAATAAATTATTTATCTACCATTTCTTTATTTTTCTGTACATTTATTTTCTGAAATTTAAAATTTGTAGCATTGATTAAAAGCATGTTTTTTCCTGCACGGAATGGGAGCTCTTTTCGGCTACTCCTTTGTTAAATATTTTATTGTCATAAACTTTCATTCACTCATATGTTCATAATACTATAGTAATTATACTCTTTTTGGAAAATTGTCGTTCCTCATCATATAAAAATAAATAGTCAAATATTATATAAAGATATATAACTGCAATTGCTATATATATATATTATTTTCCTCTATAGATATGGTATATGAGTACCTATGCTATAATATTGATTTTAATATACGAATTAGTATCCAACAGAATATCTTTGCATTTACAAATATAATCTTCATAATTGAGAATAACAATTTTATTACCTTTATCACTTTTTGTAATTACTATTTCTTTGTTTTTTCTTAAATCTGACAGTGCTTTGTAAAATTTCATTGGTAATTTTTCTTGTTTATTATGGATAACTAAATTATTTAACAAAATGCAGCAGTATAATACAGTGTGTGTACCGTGGCAGCAATTTGCTATATATAGTGCTTATATTAGAAAAGTGTGTTAGTTAATTTTTTATGTATATAGATATTTTTATTTTTTTATCATATCTGTAAATATATCAATATAGGTTGTGTGGATATATTAAAATATGTATATATAAATATATATATATATATATATATATATATATATATATGTAATATATATATAATATATATATATATTATATATTATAATATATTAATATAATATATATATATATATATATATATATTATTATATTATTATTAATTATATATATATATATATATATCATAAGTTGGCCTCAAAAAGCTAAAAATTCTCAGATAATATTAGACCCTCTATATAATTATACTCTCTGTGTGTTACACGGAGACTGTTATCATGCACGATATAGAAACCTGCATCTCATATGTATATTTGATATTCAAATATCATGAGCCTCTAAGTGGTTAATTGAGTCAAGCTTATCTCTATCTATACTAGGTATATATGGTAAATCATTTAACGTTTGTATGTCCTAAAGGATGTGTATTACTCTAACGGATATATCCTGACACACAGAAGAGCTGAATATATGATAGCAAGAAACAGAGCATATTTTATTAGATAATTTGAAGTATTATATAGGTTGTATATACTTTTTGTATTATATTTAAACTAATTCTGTAAAATTAATATATATATATGTTTATTATGATATCTTCCCGGAATGTAACCAGTTCATATATAGCTCGTATTGCTAATTTTATTAATATGAGCTTACCAGCTCCTAAAGTATCATTTTTAGCAACGCAGAGATCAATTAGTTTGTCTATTTATAATTAGGACTTTGAACATGATTAGATATGCTTGGTATTGTTAGTAGATCAAAACTTTACTGTTCTTTTAGTTATTATTTTACTATTGAATAATTGATTTTATATATTATATATATGACACTCATATATTGGATACAAATGTACTACTCAATATATATATATGTTAACAATATATAATAATTTGATAATATATGAGGTTAATATATATATTATTTATATTTACTTATTATATATAATATAATTATTATTATAACATACTTTCTCACTATGTGTTTAGAGTGGGAATGTAATGTGCTACTTATACCATTATAACTTTGTAAAATTTTATTTATGTTCGTACTTGTGCTAAGAATTTGCGCGAGCAACAATTTTAGCAATAAATCGAAATGAAATAATATATAAACCGTCTGTTGAATTCCTCATCAGTCAGATTAAATTAACAATAAGTATCAGAAGAAATAAATCTCACTCAGATTACTCTTCCAGAATCATCCAAGATTCTATAGGTGGCATAACGATTGAAATGAAAAGGTAATAATTTTCAAGAGTGATCTGGTGACTTACGAATTTTCGATCAAAATTTATATATCGACTCTCACTATAATTAAATGAAATGAGTTCATGTAGCAATAGTGGTGGTGCAAAATGCTGACTGGATATAAGTATTGTGACTAACTCATTCGCACTACTAAAATAGAAACAGATTAATTAATCAAGAAGGGAACTTTTGTTGCTCTTCTATTTACTAATCTTTACATGTAAATATCCTTTTATTTATTCTGTGAAAAGCTTTACTTATTCCATGTAGATTATTTTAAATATTTCTTTACTATATCTATTTAGGCTCCACGTAAATAAGTATAACAATACATAAACCTATAAATAATAAGTAGCCCTATATATATTAATATTATTATATATTATACTTACAATACATATATATAAGAGTGATCTTTATGTTTATGGAAGGTTCTTCTCATTAAGGATGTAACTATATATTAATAATATATAATTTTTATAAAAAATACAATTTGAGTGTATTTTATTCTCAAGTACTGTATTTCACTAACTTAGTGGTAACATGGTAGTCTCATATAATAAAAGTTCCATGGTTCATTAACTTGAATTATCATAATATAATAATATATTATATATATTATATATTTTTATTTTATATATATTAATTATATATATATTAATAGTATTATATATATATATATAATATATATATATATAATATAATTTAATATATATATTATTATTATATAATAATATATAATATTATATATAAAGGAATTTATTATATACTTGAAATATTTTCTTGAGTTATAGATATATACTAGTAGTTTAACTTCTCCTTTTGAAAAAAAGAAGCAATATGTGCAGTACTAAATATTGGACATGACTAAAGTGTGTGTAAACTGATCGACAGTGTACGAGCTGATATGATGTTTTAAAAGATGATGAATGTCTTGTACAATGCACAGTGGGAAATCCGAGGAATAGCTATATGTAGATTGTTAAAGGTTATATAATTACTCACTTGAGTTATTTAATGTCGACTAATTGGATTTCAACATCCATTATATACTACAGTATTTACATGCTCCTTTCTAACTGCAATTTTCTGAATCTCAATTGCTTTTTATCTGAGAATTAATAAATAACAAATCACTATAATTACTTCCAGATTTATCCTCATTATATATTTTATGTATAGGTAATATGTTATGTAAATGTATATGTATATGTATGTAATTTATAGTATGTGTGTGTGCGTATGTAAATGTATATGTATGTATGTAGTAGGTTCGTATGTATATTAATAGTATTATATGTATATATATTAATGTATTGTAATGTATGTATATGTATGTTGATATGTATGTCATGCTTAGCTCGTGTTTTTGTTATGATGGCATTGACTCATGTCATTAAGTCTTTCTAAATGCTCACATGTGATTGTATGTATGTAAAAATTATATGTAGGTATATATATATATAATTTATTTAATTATTAATAATATATATATATCTATATATATATATTTATATATATATATATATATATATATATATATATAAATATATATATATATTATATATATATATATAATTCATTTATCTTATATATATATACTATTAATTATTATAAATTAATCTTATATATACTATATATTATGTAGCATAGTATAGAATGAATTAAATTAATATTAATTAATACTATTTACACTATAATTATAATAATAATCGATAATTATATAATAATTAAATCAATTATAAAAATAATAATAATAATAATAATAATAATAAATTAATTAATAATAATAATAATAATTAAATAATAAATAATATAATTATATATATATATTAAATAATAAATAACATAATAATAAAGTAAATTAATTAATAATAATAATTATAATATATTACTATATATTATATATAATAATATATAGTATATATAAAATAATAATATATTAATAATATATATAATAATAATAATAATATAATAATATTAATCTTAAAATTCAATTATATAATTAATAATAAATATAATAACATATATAATTTATATGCAATAATAATAATAATATAATAATAATAAATAATCAATAATAATAAATAAATATAATATATCTATATAATAATAATTAATTTAATTAAATATAAATATATAATAATATATAATATAAATAATTAATATATAATATAATTATTTATAAATATAAATTTATCTTATTTATATTATATTATATATATATATATATTTATATGGAAGAAACGTGAACGTTTTCTGATTTTTGCTGAAGGCATGAAGGGTCAATGTGCCCTTGCAGCGCGGAAAAAAGAATACACTACTCGACAAGTTTTTTTGCCACATAATATGAAAACTATTGCTTTTCCTAGTCAATTTTGGTAGCGATAAAACGAAATTTGATCTTTGAAATGACACTATCATGTACCACTTTTGAGAAAATTGAAACTAATTTAAAAAAATAGTGCATATAATTATATATATATTATATATATATATATAATAATTATATAATATATTATATATATCTATATTATCTATATATATAATATATATATATATATATATATATATATATATTATATTATATATATGAATAAGAAGATGAAGCTAATTTGGCAAATTTATTATATGGACGTTTTCGGGTATATAACGTTACCCCATCATCAACACTGCATTGAGTAATATGAGGTTTTCGAGTAGCACAAAATATTATTAAAATGAACTAATATTAATATAACATTTTAGAATGCATGCAATTTAAAATAAATAATCACAAAAATTAAAATAATTAAGATTGAGTTAGTTTTCATTTATAGAGAAGGCGAAATGCAAAACAAAAAGTTACGGAAATTTGTTTACAGGTGAGAAAACAAAAAAACTAAAAAAATTATTGGTTGGAATATATATAATTAATGAGTGAAAAGGGGGATAGAAGACAAATCCTTAATTTTAAACTCGGGTTTTAAATTTAAAAATGTAGAACTGCATATCTTTTGTCGAGTTAGTTGATCATTGGCAGGGGATAAGGAACTAAGTTTTTTTTTGCAGATAGGGTGATTTTTTGAAGCATGATGCGTATGGAGGAAGTTTTTGGGGTGTTTATAGCTAAACCAGTTCTGTAAGAACTCCCGTGTTTCGAGCTTAAGTAAAGTTGAGGCCTGTTTGGCCCAGTAGCGGGACGTTGCAGTCCGCAATTTACAAATAACCAATGAGGACCTTCATATATGAGGACGAGAATCGTTATGGGGAAAAAAAACATTGAATAACTATCGTTTGATTATACGCAATGAAAATAAGCGAGAAAGAAAGCATTGGATTAGAGTGGCATTGAGATTTTTTTTCCAAGTTTTGCGGTGATAGGACGGAAGAACGGAGTTTTTAGAAAGATAAGTTGTTTGGGGGTTGGGACTTCGAAATTTGGGCGAAATGGTTTTTTAAAGAAAGTTGTTTACTAGGTTTGTAAAATAGTGTTGTGGAGGTCTGATCGAAAGTCAAAATGGGACAGGTATTATATTTCAAGGTGGAAAGACCACCATGAGGAGAATAAGTTTGTATTTGCAAGGGAGAAAACTAAAAAATTAAGCTTATATAGTAGACGGGAATGTTTTTCTGTATAAAGCGGTGGAGAAGAACCATTGTACGAGAGTAATTAGGGTTTCAAGAAAGGTAAAGAGTTTATTTTGCATGTGTTCTACGTAAAGAGGATGTTAGTATGTTGGTTGTTGTTAAGATAGTTTAAGAATAAAGGGGCTTGAAGTGGATCCTGGAATATAACAAACAATCATCGACATAGCGTCTATAAATAAGGGGTTTGAAATCTAGGGGGCAGTTCTCTAACCAAACTCACCTCATTAATTATAGCTCGATGAAAATATAATAATTAGATAGATATATATGACGAGGTGAGCATGTAGCTCGAAGATATTGAAATATTAATCACATAGACCATAAGTGACCATAATAATAAGTACATAATATATATGTGAGAAGTTATCAGTTTCTGAATCAACAAAAAAATAAATAACAGGAGTGTCATAATATAGAGCAATGAGGTTAAGGGAGTATATGAGTGATACACTCACTGATATAATTTATATTGATATAATTATCTGAGTTACGTGAAAAAAATGTGATAAAAAGAGAAATGATCAGACAATAATGTTGATATATTATATTAATACTGAATAATAATAATGAGGAATGAATAGGTATAAGAAATAGAGATAATTAAATCATAATGAATAGTGAGTACAATTGATAGTGAGAGATAATAGCTATTCGGACAAAAGAGCGGATGAACTAGATAGATATTTACACAATAATCAGTAATCTTATAATAGATAAGTTAAATAATATAGTGATATTAGAGGTGAAAGAGTATTATATGAAGTAGCTGAATTATAAAATTATAGTAACTAAATGTTGTAGATGAGGATAGATGAGATATGATTATAATAGAGTATATATAGAGAGTAATTAGGAATAATTAATAGTGAGAATAATAAATAAGCGATACTAGCGTATGTGTGTAGCTCTTGTTATGTTAGAGAATCAGTTTACTAGTCATAATATGTAACTATGAATTATGAACACGACCTATAGGCTATATTATTATGGATGAATGCAGCAGCATCAATTGTACACGAGAGCATGAGCAGGCATCATAAGCATAGCACGAGTACGACGACAAAAACGCATTCTGCAGGACTGGTAAAACACAACACACTACAGCTCGCAGTATCAACACACACAGTGAGTTGCAAATATACTAGTAAAAGCAGTGGATCTAAACGCACTGAGTTCCCGATAGAGAAGTGCTGAGGATTGTGCAGAATATGGAGAGATAGTCAAGAGTTATGATAACTACACACGCCTAAGTTTAATAGCGATTGGTTCCTTATAGTGGCTAATCCGCAAGAGAATTGAGTGTATGAGCTGCTAATCTATATTTAGTACTTTTAATTAGGTGCTCCTACTTTTTTTTTTTTTATTTATCTTATTAAGAGAGTATAGGGGAAACGTAAAGGAACTTATAATATTGAGAGGTATTAGTTTAATTGTAGTGTTTGTAATGGAAATAAGTATAATAGTATACCTAGGTTATTATATATATAGTTCGATAATAGAGTTCTTATATATACGATAGTGATATCATCACTGATAGTGTACTGAGATTGGTCAGTAAAGTAACAAGTATGTATTTAGATAGTGAGATATATGATAGCTACGAGTAGAGATAGTAGAAAGAGATAGAGAGTAGAAGAGAGAGAGAGAGAAGAGAGAGAAGAGAGAGAGAGAGAGAGAGAGAGAGAGGAGGGAGAGGAGAGAGAGAGAAGAGAGAGAGAGAGAGAGTAGAGAAGAGAGAGGAGAGACGAGGAGAGAGAGAGAGCGGAGAGAGAAGAAGAGAGCTTGGAACGCAATGTATTTGTAAGGATCGTAATATACCGAGAAAAGTCAAGACAATAATAATTTTATTTTTTTGATTTCATTAGGTTTCTTGTTTTTCATTTCAAGTTTCTTAAATAGGCTATAATAATTTATAGTGTAGTTTATTAGTTTGATATCTGATGTTAGTTGTGAATATATAATTTATTGGTGTTGTCGATTGGCTGATGGAAACATCTGATATAGATTATCTCTATAGTAAGCTACTCGTATTCTGTAATCAGAGATAATTGTAATTAAGAATGAATAGGTAATGTCATAGCATAATTTTAATAGAGTTGAAAGTACGTGAATGTCATTATAAGACGCAATAGCAATCTATAGTAGGAATGTGATATCTAGGATTATGTTTTTTAATCGCTATCACTTGGCCTATTTAATTTTATGGATGGCTGGATGTTTTTAGGTGAAAGTATGGAGTCTTATTGGTACTTTGACTCAATTTTATTAAGAATCCTGTTTCTAGGTTAAGGAACGTAGGGGACAGCGACAGTTTGAAAATCTTCTTGTTTGATTATACGGTTCTGATTAGAGATATTGCGGTGCTTAGAGACCTTAGTCCAGTGCGTCTTTCATACTTAAAGTTTTTCCAGTTTTACTCTTATGAATTATATATATAAATACTTTTATTATGGGTGATTATTAGAGGATTATATCTAAGTATTAGTATATAGTATATTTATCTGGTATGCATATAGGTCCGAGTATTGTAAGTTCACTCCAAGTCTCAACATTGCAGTTGGTTATTAGGCCTATACTTAAAGTGAAATAGCATATCTTATATCTTATAACCTTCCTACTATATATATATAACAACTAGTTATCTTTTATATTTTACATCTATTAATTAATATATATATCTAATAAATATATATATAATTAAATATTAAATGTATAAGAAAGAAAATTATAATCAGGAATAAGGTTAATGATTAACTCCTATGCTATCTCGCGGGATTTAGAACTACATCACCGCCATGTTGCCGACCTGAGGATACAATATTACCCTCGTTATAGGTTTACGAACAGAAGCTATATCCTCCTCAAAGCTCATAAAAACTTGGAATTCATGACTAAGTTATAAAAGACAATACTATAGTAACTCTCCCATTTACAAGGCGATATCCCGAATTTTCGCACACTCAGGATTGTGTGACCACGGCCTGTAGCCCTACCACTGATTTCATATCCATATTATATATATATATAATATATATATATATATATATATATTATATATATATATATATATATATATAGTATTTCTCCTACGTTCGGTAAATAATTGTATAGAAATGTTTAAATAAATTGAGACTATAAATTATTCAGCATTTATTGTAAGATGTTAAAAGAAAGAACATATTAATAGTGAAAGGTTACAAAGAATTAATAAAACTGCTTCTTTCACGGGATTGAAACCACCTTAGCCTCATCGTTGCGACTGAAGGACATATATACTCACATGTGCCGTTCGAACTGAGTATCATAACATCTCTACTCATCAAGCTAATACAACTTGGATCAAGAACAGTTATATATACAAGACAATACTCAGACTCTAATATTAAGGCGACTCTAACTAGGTGTATCAGCCTGTTACCTATATATCCCTCGTTCTTTATATTTTGTAAGATGTATAATTATTGGCTATAATATATCGTCAAATTATATTAATAAGATAGTTAAAGAATAATAACTATATATGAAAAAAAAAGGTAAAGAATTCACTGCCTTCTCCGGGATTTTAACCACGCCATGTTGCTCGTACTGAGGACATATTACCTCTGTTGCAGTTCACTTGAGCTAAATTCCTCACATACCAATAAAATCTATGGATTCAAGAACTCTAATATAAAAGCAACTCAGAATAATTTGGATTGTATTATGGCATATATTTTAACATCTACAATATAATAGAAGAGGGGATATAGGACAGGCGAGACACCTGGTGATGTCGCCTTGAGGGAGCTCGGTTGGCTTTATAACTGTTCTTGAAATCCAAGTTTTTTGGCTTGGAGGATAATGCCTCAGTCGTAACGCATCAGTGGGATTATATATTGATCCTCATTCGAACAGTGGCTGGGTGGTTCAATCCGTGAGAAGGCAGTTAATTTTTATACTTTCCTATTATATGTTCTTTCTTTAAACAATCTTATATAATTGCGATATTATGCAAATATATTCTAACATTTATAATATATTAATATATAAATAACATATTATAATATATATATTATATTAATATATACGGTAATCATATCTCTATATCATTAATTTCAATGTGTCCCCCTTTTTTTGATTAAACACTATATCTTGATATATATTATATAAATATATTATTATTATATTAATATATATTTAATATATTAAATATATATATATATATTATTATATAATCTATTATATATTAATATTATATAATAATAATATATATATATATATTAATATTTAATTAATATTATATATATTATTAATATATATATATATATTATATATTCAAGGGTGTTTACGAAATAGGGGGACAAATTTGGAGGATATATATCTTTGTAACATTACAGCGTTTTTGTCTTAAAACTAAACGTTGCTCTGTAAGTTCTTCATTTAGTCATGTAAATGACGTTTTAAGAATAGGTGCTAAAGGGGTTGATTAGGTGAACTATTGGTGTTACTTGATTTTACCGTAGATTGTGAGAAGTGGCTAAAGGAATCTGCTAACGTAAAAAGTAGGTAACTTGGCTGTAATTAGAACTTTGGGTACTTGCATAATAGCTGTACCTCTATATTGGACAACTGCTATATAGATTGCTTGTATAGAGTTATCCTCCCTTACTTCATCAAGCAAGAGACGATTAGCTCAGGAAGTCGCTTCAAATCCTTTTCTAAACACTGGAGCGAAATTTATAAACGAGGTTACGATTATTGTTTCCAGCGCTTGTTTCGCATATAAAGTTCATTCGTTCTTTTATTGATTAGTGCCAATATTTACTGCTCTAAGTGTAAAAAGCTATTATTGGCATATACGAGTTATTAATAAATTATCGCGAAATTAAAATATCTCGATTGTCACTATATTATATTATAGTAGCTTATGTTTATTTGAATAACTCACATAAGTTTTAAATATTTATTTGAGTGCATTGGAGTAATCAAGTCAATTCAATGTACGTATTACGACTATCAGAGGTAGATATTGTATACCAAAGCAGTTCATATAACCTTAAATATATCATACTTATTACCTTTCCTAAATGATATTTTTGAAATTAAACAAATCTTTAATCCCTCAAAAATACAATTCAAGCTATATTTTCATACTTTAAAAATACATTTTAATAAAATATTTTTATAATGTTTAATATTTTTATTGAATAGAAATTCTCTTCGTCGATTCTTAGCATTTTCTTAATTCATTTCTACATTTTAAGGTTCGTCTAATTAGTTTCTTTAGGAAGCTATATAAAATATTCAGACACTAAAAATTTACATCTGGGAATCAAAGATTATTAGTATAACACATAATAATTACTATTTGATGAAGAGAATATAGAATACATATTCAGTATAATGTGAATTATTGAAGGTGTAAATACTAATAAACAGGATGTTTTGAAGTTGTGTTGTTCTTAATATATATATATAAATTAATAAATAAAAATTATATAATAATTAATAAAAATTAATAACAAATTTCCCACATTTAAAAAATTTAATATATAATTTATAATATAATATATATATAATATATTAATATATATATAATAATTAATTAATATAATGATATAAATAATTAAATTAAATAATAATCAATAATTAAATTAATAATATATAAAATTAAATATAATACATTATCAAATATTAATATTAATATAATAATAATAATATAAGAATAATAATATAATTCTCTATAATTATATAAATCTCTATTATTAATATAAATAATTAAAGGAGAGGCCAATATAAAATTAAATATAAATAAATTATTAAATATTTAAATTTAATTAATAATAATATAATATATAATATAATATGAATTTATAATAATAATATAATAATATTATAATATAATTATAATATATAAATAAAAATAATTATTAAATTAATATAAATAAATAATAAAATTATATATACATAATTAAATTAATTGAATTAAAAATAATATTAATTATAATAATCCATAATAATAATAATGATATATAAATAACTATAATTAAATATATTATATTTAATTAATAAATTAATGTATAATATAATATATATAATGATATTAATAAATAAATATATAATAATAATCATATTATATAATTAATATAATATAATATATATAATTATATTATATATATAATATTAATATATACTAATTTGATTATATAATAATAATAATATAAAAAAAATAATTAATATAATATAATATAATAATATTATATAATAATATATATAATAATTATATATATCAAAAAAATATTATAGAGGCATATAACAATAAACACTATATATTACTCTAATAAACATACTCATCCACCTCTATACATATCATCCATTTACCTATCTAAATATATGTAGGAACTTTACAGACTATACTTAATATTATAATATGACTAAAACACTTTAATGGTGCATAAATAGAATAAATACTATACTATCATTCATATCATAAATATATATATATATATATACAAATTTGTTCCACTATTTTTAATATTATTTCGTAAATCAACCCATATTTAATATATATATATATATATATTATATCTTGATATATATTATATATTATTATTTATTATATAATATATTAATATTATTATATATATATATATATATTATACTATATATATATATATATATATATATATATACTATTATATATATATATATATATATATCTATATAATAATATAATCTATATAATTATAATATTATCATTATTATATAATATATCATTTTATATATATATATATATAAGTCCTATATTATATATATACTTAGCTAAACTTGATGGAATGGATCAGGCTAAACATAATCTCATAGATACTCATATTACTGATTAGAATTATTAAAAGATAATTCACTACTTTTATGTGATAAGATAAATAAACGAAGTGTAAAAAGATGAACATTCTTATTTATAAATGGTACTAACTATCATAAAAGTTTGATAGGTTCCAAATTTCACTGCCTGACATCTAACTAGCAAGCATGACCATACCAGTCAACCGAAACTGGGGGTTGTGGTAGTGGAGTCTCCCATAATGTGTATGAATCCTCGCACCGACCACCAATTATTAATCTCATAATACTAGTATATGCCTATTCAATCACCTGCTAACCATTATTTGAGTTCATTAATTGATTATTAATTCATTAATTGAGTTATGTGACATATTATAGTAAAGATACTGAGTTAATGTATCTAATCGAGTTCTATTATCTATGAAGTATTTATTTATTTTGTGTAGTTTATGTGTTCATCTGTTATTTTACTTGTTATGGGTGCCTCCTACGAGTCAGTGGTGCCGTTCCTTGCCTTGGTGCTGTCCCAAGTTAGGGGTGGTCGTATAGTTGGGTGATATCATGGTTAATAATATATATAAAGGTATTAATTATCATTTATTATTTATTATAATATTATATTTAATATTCACCATCCCTCACTTATGTGTATTCAGAATCATTTATTATTCCATCTGTTTTTGCTGTTTTGCATCAGTCTGTTTCATCTGTATATTTGTTCATTTGCATCTGTCCAATTTGTATTATTGTTACTTTTACTATCTGTTATTTTTATTATTTTACTATACATCTGTCTGTTCCATAAATATTCTTGTTCTTATCCATCTGTCTGTTCCATATGTCATTAGTCCACACCCTGTACCAAACTACTACAACTACCTGCGCCTAGAAGGAAAAAAATCCCATCAACATTATACTACTCTAACAACACTTTCCCCTTCTCCACCCCCACTGCCAGACCATTACCATTAGGCCATTATCAAACATATTTATACTCGATTAACTCACAGAACGATATTCCCATACAAAACACCCAAAATATCCCATATTAGAAAAATTTTGCTATATAATGTTTTACTTATTTTAAAATAGATTGTGTTAAATTTATTTAGTTATTTATTGTATCTTGTGCGATTATGAAAAATTATCTGAAATTTCTTAATCAGAAGATCATATTTATCAGTCCTCAGCTTCTCCTCAGTCATACATTCTTCTCATCATAGTGGTTCTATATCTATCTTTCTATATCATCTCCCAGGTATCTTAGACATCTTATTTTATTATTATTATTATTATTATTATTATTATTATTATTATATTCTCCGATCATTAATGCTCTTACTATACTTCAATTATTCTTCTCTCTATATAGTGTTGATTTTTTTGACCTTGAAGTGATTTCTCCGATATCCTTTTTCTAATTACTATTGTAATGAGTTTCATTATTAATTGTTTTATAATTATTCATCTATTTATTCAATCATTCTATTTGTAGTAGTTATTATATGATGTATTATTATTATCTATTTATTTCATTATTCAGTTATTATTAATTTATTTATTAGTGTGGAATTATTATTATTCAATTATTTATTATTGATAAAATTATTTTTAGATTTATTGTTAGTTGTAAAATTTTATTTTGTTAAAGTCTGGTTACATGGAATTCTTATTCCTCCTCTGCTCAGCATTTATTCGTCAAGCTGTACTGCTGTAAATACTTTGGAACAATCGCTTCTATGAATATTTTCTTTCTTTCGTGCTTCTTGAAAATGTGATCTTTTTACTTTGTACTAACTTGACTAATCGTCAGATTCTTTCTGGTAGTTCTTTGATTTTATCAACCTTGAAAATCGTAGATTTTTTATTGCTCTGTACTCTTCACTTCTAAATTGCATTGGGATAAAATAAAAAAAGAAAAAAAAATATAAAAATATTCTTTGTAGAATTTTTCTTTTTTTTCTCTTTATTTTATGTCTTGTACTCTTGAAAATGTAGATTTTTTCTTTACTCACTTGAAAAATGTACGAATTTTTTCTCTTGTCACTTTATCTTAGAATAACTTAGATTTTTTTCTCTGTATCTTCTAACTTGAATAATGGTAGACTTTTTTTTTCTTGTCACTAACTTTGAAAACTATAGATTTGTTTCTTGTACTTCATGTAAAATGTAGTATCTTTTTTTCTTGTCACAATCTTTGGCGTGTCGAAATAACTCCGCTCAATAGCATTTTTTCTTGCTACTAATTGGCACATCAATGTCTAGATGTCTCTAGTTACTCTGTGTTCTTCAACCTCGCTGCTATAAGTGTAGCTTAGAGTGTTCACAACCATCATGCGTCCTAATATCGTCTAATTGTAGTTGCTTCCTTATGCGTCATCTATCTTCTAACGTTACTGTACTATATGCAAAAGTACTCTCAAGCATCAGAACATTCATAGCTGAGTCAGTACAATGTTACTATTAGATAAAATGCCAAGGGAGATATGTATAACTCTGTAGTCTCTCTCTCCTTGCTGACGACCTCTACAATTTACACACTCTCCTATTCAGCAAAGCTCGCCTTCACCACTCTTACACTCTGTTTTGATAACTCCCGATCATATACTGAATCAATAACTGAATCTATGTCTGACATGAGACTGTCTATAAGATACTATTTATATAGATATATGTCTAGACTTTGATTACAGATCTAAGTTTTTGTATGTTGAGTACTAGGTTGTGTCAATTGGATCTGGAATAAACATGATGTATTCGTTCTTTACAGGCCACATAAGCTCTTCGCCATACCCGCATTATTATTTGTTCAGCTCATCAGAAAGAAATTTCCGGATCAAAGGTGGATTTTCGGATTTCACTCATAAGTAGCACTCTTACTGCAAAACCTCATACATGAGGTAATGACTCTACTATTAATATTACATTACTAAATCTTGTATTACATATATATATTATACTATATACAATAAAAATCCGAAATTACATCTACACTCAATAGTGATAATTGACAATTGTGGTAGTCACTCACAATGTTTTGATAAGAAGCTAACTACATTTTAATTTCTTTAATTCATACCAGACTTAACTTGGTAAATAATTTATAACTAATAAAAATCTTGTGTTTGTAAGGCCACAATCTACTATGCCGCGTTAAATGCGGGTTCTTATTCTCTCGGCGCCTAACTCGTAACGTCGTATGAATTCGTATCAAGATTCAGATCTTTTTCTAATAAACTCTTCACATATTAATATAATTTAACTGTCAAGATTTGCATACATTGGTCAGCTTTTGTTGTTATAATACTATATATAGTATTATATATAATTTTACAAGCACTATAATATTCATGTGTTTTATTTGCTATACCTATCTGTATTGTTACAAATTCTTTTTATCTCCTTTCTTATAATTATATATTAGGTGCAAAATACATACTATGAGACTATTACTTACTTACTATACATATCGTTACAGTAGTATATATTTCTTACTCTATATGATAACGATTTAACAATCCATAAAACTATTAGACATGCATAGTGCCTTGAACATGTTTAATTTTTAAAGAAATTCAGTAATATATATATATAATAATATATATCATATAGCTTATAATATATGATATAATACTATATAGTCAATATATTATATTATATCTCATTAGTTACCAAATCGTTCTACCTTATATATATAGGTAATATACTTTAATTATTATACTACATATATTTCTTTAAGTACGTATTATTATTATATAATATAATTGTTACTCATTACCATTAAATTCAATTTATATATTAATATATATATATGAATATATTATATATAATATATATATTCCTCACATAGCAAATTTAATCATCACTACCTTCACTGTCCTTATTATATCTTCTCTTTCCATCTCATAACCACCTATCTCACTATAGTTTACTACTATTACTACCTACATGCCCTATCTTCTACCTTCACTAAATATCTCAACAATATATCCTCTAAGAAAGTTAATTATATTCTCTATAGTTACTACATAGATACTATATATAATTTCTTCTACTATCCTTTCCAATTTCCTCTATCTTCTATCTTTACTTCTTATGATTGACTGATTATATTTATCTGGTTCTTTCGTATGAAACTACATAAATGTACTTTTAAAGTACTCAGCAATCATCACATTCAGATTTAATATTTTTTTTGTTCAGAGCATCATGGTCTCTTTACTATATTTACGACCCTCATATATTACATATATATCCAATATGATATGCTTTCAATCCCTACTAATATTATTTTGAAATACCTTTTTAGATAATGTCTATAAAAGCTTCAAACTATATATCACTCAATCTATTTTTATTCAGTTATATTTTTAACTTTCATACCTAAATTTATCACTGTATGCACCTTATATTCTTATCTAGTTTAATAAAGAAGCACGCCTTTCACATCATATCCATCGTTAACAACAAAAAAATCCAAAATTAATGACTGTCTTTATTTTACACAACTAACACTCCCTCTACTTACTCTCTATTTATTAAAATAATTATTATAAAGATAACATTGAGAAAGCTTATTTATCCTATTAAATTTAACTATTTTTACTTGCAAATATTTTATTAATATGTTTACTATTTTCAGCTAGCTTAACAACTCTCATAACAAGAGTTCTATACATATATGAATATTCTGCTCATTAATTATAATAAAAATGCTGTTTACTTGGTCAGTTGCTTCTTTGTGACTCATATTACCTACATCTAATCTAATGCTAGGAGAGTAATTTTCTATACAATATTAAATTATAATAGTCACGTAATGAGTGTCCTTATCGACACGAACTTTCTCGACTACATCTCTCGTCACTTCATTAAGTGGCATAGCCGCCTAATCATTGACTCATTACAGGAGAAAAGAGCTCTACCCTTGACGGTCAATTTCTATCCAATATAAGTAAGATCCAGTACACGACATCAAAGTACGCATTAAAAAGGATATGAGATATATATATACTACTTTCTAGCCGACTCTATACATAGATATGAGATTGAACTAGTGATCTTCTCGATATCTGAGAGTCATAGAATACTTGCGAATTAGGTAGTGGACGAGGAACACATACACATGTATGTGGTTTCTAAAATCGGAGAAAATCTTCTAAACTCTCGCTCACTCATGATGATCTACTTGTAATCGTAGTCGATTTTGCGCATTTCAGTATGTTCGGATGAGATATGTGTGTGTATTAGATGTCGGGACTTGATTATGGATATTATGATTCCGCGCAGTTGTCTGACGGGGAGCTCTCTTGATTCCCATAATACAACATTGAAGCAAATTCGAGAATCTAACCGAAGATTGTGGGATAATTCTTAATCTTTAAACAAATAATGATTTATCTTTTCCCGCTATTCATACTAGTACTACCATCTGAATCAATCCGGCTCCTCTTTCGTTGAATAGATTATATCACTGTTGTTTTGCATCTGATTCAAAAATTGATTTGACTGCACCTGGAGTGAAGCGGCATCTAGGCCCCATGCCCATTAAAAATCTTAACCAAAGTACCATATCAATATATGCATCATTCAAATAACAACAACATCAAATAACTCTTGGATTGATTCTCGCTCAAGATTCTTAAGAAACGTTTATATCTCCGTAAATATAATAGACGAGTACTTTAGTTCTCTTTATGCTTTACAAGGCATAAATCTGATTGTATACATCTTATCTCTGACATACATTTAATCGTTAACGAACAATCCATGACTGTAGACTTATAGAAATATTACTCTCTATTACCTCAATTTAATTTTTGCATTCACTGGGAATTCAGTGTACGATTCGCTATCGAGTGATGCTGACTTGAAGAATGAATATCAGAATTGAAAGTCAATAGCTCATAACCAATACTGCCTGGAAAACTACTCTCTGTAATAGGCTCGGTGGTGTGCTTAGTAACTGGAGTAGAAAGGATTAGAGAAAGTCTATTGATATAATATAAGTAAACATACCCCCATAAAATATTAATAAATAGGTATGGGACGTTAATGACACTGATAATATATATAAATCGATATATTAATAAATAACAAATATCACTTAGTCTCTTAATATAACTAACATTTATGAAATACTATTAATATACCAAGTAATTATAAACAATGTCAAACAATTCTTCAGTTAATTATATTTTCAAAATTAAAATATGAGCAATGTAAAAAAATATCATAGTAATTATCTTGTTTATAAAATATAATTTACACTTAGCTTTACATAAAATATAATGATTAATATAATAAACATAATAGTATACGGTTTCAACTAGAATTACAGACCTATCATATTCTCTACAAAATGAGAGTGGTCCTAAATGCATAATACTTAATATATCGTAAAATATATTATCTATTCGTGCAAAAACTCACACTTATATAAATATTAGTATCAAAGATTAAGCAAATTATTAATAATGGTTTCCAATCTCACTCGTAAAAAAATTAATTTCTATCAAATTAGTAAATAAAATATAAATATTCTATATGCTCTCTCAGTATCATCAGATTATGAGAGCATCAATATTATCTCTCAATATAAACTATGATGACAATATCCAGTCATATACTCTACCTCAATATAGTCCTCAATGTATTATCAATCTCGACTATACATATCAACCTCATACAAGTGTAGCTCAAAAATACATCTAATAATATGTTAGTAGAGAGTACAAATGCGTCACTAAATGTAAATATATCCTTATAATACAATTAAGTACCAAATATACAATATTCAAATACTACTCGCTATAAACATAATACGGACTATATAATATTATAATAACTTTGATAGTGAATATAATCTATATATAGTATATAATACTGTAGTATATATATACTACGTAAGATAATAGTACTCATATTATACTAATATAAAATTAGGTATGATTTACTATGTAGTATATTATACTGTAATTTATATATCATATAATATAGTGGGTATTATTTCGGTAATCTTAGCCTAAATGGGATACTGTTACCTACTTCCCCTCATTATACAGTGTCTTATTTGGCATGTTGCTATAAAATAGTATAGATACTGAATAGATATATAAATAGTGGTAATATATAGTATTGAGGTACTAATATATATTATAATATATATATTTTAATAATATATATTATGATTATATATATATATTATATATATATATATATATATACTATATATATACCAATTCTGTAACATATCTCTATATATATTATTATATATATAAATATATTATATATATATAATAATTATATATATATATAATATATATATACTATTATTTGATATATATCAATAATATATAAATATATATATATATTATAATATAATTATAATATATATATAATATATTATATATATATATATATATATATATTATATTATATAAAATATATATATTATTTATATATATAAATATTATATATATAATATATTATATTATATTAATTATATTAATATATATATATATATATTATAAAATTGATTACTCAACACCTTGATATTCCCTATTTATTTAACTTCTTTAAATTTATATCTGAATTGGGCGGTGCAGTATTCATTCACTCATTCATTCTGTAACTTATATCTCTATTATGTATTTTCATTAACTATATGTCATGAGCAAAATGAGTCTTTTCCCATTTTCTAATTTTTCATTTCTCACCTCATTTCCTTAAATTTGGACTAACATCACATTCAACTTTTAATCCTCAACTCAACCATACAAATAAAATAATCTAAAAATCCCTTCAAACATTATTTTTTGTTGATATGAATACAGATTATAAAAACTTTCAAATATTTGGTTACAATACAGGATTGAATGTATATAATGGATCAATTAATCATTCATATTTATTCCACCCTCTAATCCCCTCCCGTACTGCTCCTCATATACTTATTTCCTTCTCATCTCAACCTCCGCAACTAAAAAAAATAGAAAGAAGAAGTGAAAGACCGGAACTCTCTCGTTCTTAAGGTCTTACAAGCGCATAACACGATTTCTAGTGTATTGAGCAGATAGTGACGAATTATATTCAACAGAGGAGTGTACATTCAATAAGTACAAGGCTGACCTGGATAATATAGCACTGACGCGAAATACGTTATATTGTGGAGGACAGCATGGAGACGACGTAGAAGAGAAGAGGAAGTGTAGGATAGAGGAGAGACAAGAGAAAGGAGAAAGAAAGAAAAGGATATGAGGAGGTAAAGGAATAGAATATATAAAAGGAAAGACAATTTCTCCAACCAACTTCTCACCGTGTGCTTGCGAGCTCCTACGTTGTCGGAATCTTGCACAATTCGCACATAGTTCGTTAGAGGAACTTTATTGAAGATAAAGGGATTGCATGTATATAACTGTGACTTATATTATAGTACTTTATATTATTATATATAATATATATTATATATTAATAATATATATATTATATTATATATATATATTATATATTATAATAATATATATATATATATTTAATTATATATATTATTATATATAATATAATATATATATATATTAAATATAAGTATTCTTAGGTTCACAAATCTAGATTATCATTTATCACATAACTACTATTCAATTTGGCAAAATTATAGGTATATATGAGGTGATTATCCTCAAAGGTTTCAAGTAGGTCAGTGAACTTTATACTTCAAAATGACATGACTTAAAGTTTTATCTATTAGTCTTATCATTACTATTATTCGCTTGCAATAAGTATTTAATAGTAAATCTTACTAAATATGGTAAAGTATAGTGGAAATGATGTAATTAAAGATATAGTAAGTAAAGTAAGTATGGACAATTCATTACTTGAGGGAAAACAAAGAGCTAAGGACATCAAAGTTTATTCATTAGGTTATCTAAGCAAAGCAGGTTGCAAGGAATCAAAATTAATATTTGAGTATAACATTAGCTTGCTCTGATAAAATAACGTCTTATACAGAATGTATATACTCCTATCTAATTATATATTATTTATTAAAGGTCAAGAATAAAAATATATGTAATATGTCGCTTGAAAAAGAACCTTTTAAGAAGAATCTGTCATTTATCAATAGCATTTTCTACTTGACATTCAAGATAATATCTCATGAAATGACATGTTAAGTGAGTTGGTGGGTTTTGACTGTCGTGTACACCGTGGTGAAAACCTTGCCTGAAACCGGGTTTCTTTCCAGTTAAACATATCATCTCGATGCTTACAACATACTTAAATTAATTCTCCGATGGCACTAGCGTGTCGCCAGTGCAGATATGAGGAGCTAGTGAGATATATCACCCTGAAGCAAAGTTTATACTATCTACTATTTAGTATATATAATATATATATAGCACTATAAAATCTTGTTTCTTTAATTCGCAGAAAACTAAGCTGACTTTATATTTATTTGTGCATCTTTGATAACGTAGTCTAATAAGTCTAATATAATATTAATATATATATATTAATATATATATATTAATATTAATATATATATATATATATATTATAATTATTAATATATATATAATATATATATCTATACTAAATAAGTAGGTTTACTATTAGTGGACTGAGTAATATTCATAATTAATTCTACAGATAAAAGGAAAGGTATATTCTTCTATCGTGATTATTTAATATATTATTATTTTTTAATATATATATATTATATATATATATATATAATATATATATTAATATTAATATTAATATATATACTATATATATATATATACATATAATATATATTATTAATATATAATATATATATTTATATTACTATATATATATATATTTATATATATATATATCATATATATTATAATAATATATATATTATTATATATATATATATATAATATTTATATAGCTTATAATTATCCAAGAAGAAGATAGCACGAGACCCTAATGCAAAAAGCCTACGTTTCATAATAAAGTATTTTATAATTAATATATAAACGAATGTGAAATGATAATAAGTTAAAATAAAAGAGTGACACCGTGGCTCAAAGGTAGAGCGACGGGGTCGCATTGGAACACGAGATACGGTGCTATATAAATATATGAATTAGCGACGCAATAACGTTTTTACTCGGATTTCATAGGATAAGGATAAGTTACACTTACCTTCTAAGAAGTAATCCTGTAATAACATTTGGCCATGTGTTATCACGTGATGAGCGCCTAACATATATAAAACTGCTCCGTAAAAAGGTGTGAACTTTATTTCCTAGAATGTATATAGTATATTTTTTATTATTTCCAAATAAATACTAATCATACAATTTTGAATTATGTCGCTCTTTATCTTCACTTAATGGAGAGATCTTATGAATCACTGATGTACATTTATATATCTAGTTTTGTCTGTTAAGACCCTGGTTTAAGTTAGATATGAGTATTGAAGATTTAACCACAACAGCTTACAGAATTCCCCCTGACCCCTCTAATGATCATAATTATTTTTTACGAAATTACTATAGATCTATAGCAAACGCTTATTTTATGAACATATTGTTTATTAGTCCTACCCCTCACACCTCCTCAATAAAATTCCCCATACTAATATTTACGTAGTTACTTTCTTTCCTCTTTAAACATTCAATAAGATTGATCTTATAATAATATATACATGTTAATAAGAGAAACTTCAATTACTAATAAAAAAAAAGTTGCATCATTTCGCACTTGACTTGATGTATCACATTATGCATTCACTAAATAATTAATATATACTACATTCATCAAAACTCTCATGGCTCATAAGTAATATTCAAACACTTATTTCATCGCCTACGGACATATATTAATTTTAAATCAATTTTAACACTCAGATAAGTAGCAAAATAGTAATCCACTAACCTTAATTATCATATTTTCGGTATGCCTGTGGAATATGTATAGTATTGGAGCGTGGACATTATTCTTAATTATACTCCATACTCTATCTTTTCTCTCTCTCTCTCTCTCTTCTCTTCTCTCATGCCAAATTCTCATCTCTCTACTTCATTCTCTCTCTATAATATATATTAATATATATTATATATATTAATATATATATATAATATATTAATTAATATATATATATATTAATATAATATTATATTAATATTAATATATATATATATATATATATATAAAATATAATATATATATATATATATTTATACATATAATATATAAATATATTAATATATATTAAAATATATTAATTATAATATATATAATATTAATATATATATTAATATATATTTAAATATAATATATATATTAAGTATATTTAATATAATACTATAAACATCCCTAAGTACACTACACAGCTTTTCTTTTTTAAAAATAAAATTCTAGTGTTCTAACATTTAATATAGAGCATCTACAAAAATATGTTAAATATACATAATAATCCAGTTTATTAATATACTATTACTATATATCTTATAATATATTATCTATTATATATATCTATATTATTAATTATTATATATATATATATATATATATATATATATATATTATATATTATATATATTAATATTAATATTATATATAATATATATATATAATAATATATATTAATAATTATAATATAATTATGATTAGTATATTGAATTGTTAGTACTAGTTTTTGATTAAGTATGACCGGTATGTGAATTTACGAGTTATGTTATACATTAATCGTACAAGAATGAAAATTATAATGCTGATCATGTTACTAGAAGTTGGACCGGTAGTTAAAATAAGTGATAAGTATATAAATGTATAATCTTAGCTGGGCTATAGTATAATTTACTACTAATAATTTTTAGATATATATCTAAATTTTGCGTTAAATATAGTCTTTTATAGTTAAGGTATAATTTATAATAGTATTGTCAGGTTATAAAATCTCTTTGGGCAAAATGTCAGTTTGTAGAAACATAATGCTGAAATCTCAGCTGATTTAAAGTGCTATGAGTATAATTTATCATGTATATAAATTTATTAAATAAATTGCATTAACATTTATTTATGATACTATAATATATAAGATACTTATTTTACTAGTTTATCTCCTTGTACATAGATTTGCTTTTTATGTCTAGAATTATATTACACAATTGCTAGAATTATAATTACTAGAAAAAAATAGTCTAAATATCACTTAAAGTTATATGATCATATAGATCCTAGGTAGTGGTGGGAGGAATTTGGAGGTGGAAATGGAATTTAGTATACTATCTTTACTGGCTTTATCTGACTTTAACTGCTTTATGCTTTACTGCTTTAACTGCTTTACTGC
>JABUQX010067734.1:0-10000 GCA_015478945.1 Trachelipus rathkii
ACCTAAGGTGGGGGGTCCCGTAAAGCGTACAGCCTGATTGAGTTATATTAGAAGTAGGGAAAGATGGGGAGGAGAGTGGTAATTAGGGTGGGGTGTATGAATGTGAGAGGGGTAAACGAGGAATTTGAAGAGGGAGGAAGTGGGGTTGATGTTTGAGGAAAAAAGGTTGGATGTGTTAGGGATAACAGAAACTAAGTTGAAGGGAAAAAGGGAGTTGGATTTCGGAAAATACAAGGGTAGGGTATCGGGGGTGAGCGAGAGAGTGAGGGCGAGGGAGGGGGTGGGAATAGTTATTAGAGGAAAGAGATGTGGGACAAGGTGAGATAATGCTGTAACAGGTGAGTTCAGGGCATAACTGTGGCGTTTAAGAGTGAGAATTCGGGGGGGAAAGTGTGGGTTGTTATTGTGCATAAGTGCACCAAGTGAATAGGAGCGGAGAGAGGAGGAGAGAGAAAGTTTTTGGAGGGAAGAATTGAATGAGTGTTGGGAAAGTTTGGGGTAAAATTGAACAAATCTTGTCTATTGGGAGATTTGAATCCAGGAGTGGGAAGGGAGGAGGTAGGAAAAAGGATAATAGGACCTTTTGGGGTGGGGGACGAGACATGATAATGGAGAAAAGTCTGCATCAGAGACTTAATGTGTACGAAAGAAGATGATTTGATGGGGAATAACGTGGTTCAAGAAAAAAACATGATTAATACATAATGTATACCATGGAAGCAGTGGAGATAACGGAGAGGGAAGGCGATACTAGATTATGTGGGTAAATGGGAAGGATAGAGGTAGATTATTAGTATGTAAAATGTGTTTAGAGGAGCGGGGGAGGGGATATCGGATCACTATTTGGTGATGGCCAGGAGATAAGTGTGGGAGGAGAGGTGACGGCTAGGGAAAGGGGAGAAGAAGAAGGAGAGTGGAAGTGATAAAGGTGGAAAAATTTGGAGGAGACAGTATGCAAGAGGGAGTTTAGGAGAGGGATGGAGGACAGGTGGAGAAAGAAACGTGAAGAGGGACGGAGAATTGGGGAGGTGGAGGAGGAGTTGGACATGAGATTTAGAAGAGGCATGTGAATGTGAAGAGGCTAGAAGGGTATTTGGAGTAAAAAGGGTGGGTGCAAGCAGAAGGAAAGGGAGTGAAAGGTGGGTGGGGTGAGGAGGTGAAGGAGGTGGTTGATAAGTATTATACGATCTTATGTGAAATGGTTGGGGAGTAGGGGAGAAGATAGCTGGGGGGAGAAATATAGAAGGGTTAGAGTGGAAACGGAAAAGAGGGCGGTGGAGAGGGCGAAGAGAACTGAGGAAAAGAGGAATGGTGTAGAAAAATGAGCGAGGAAAATTTGAATCGGGAGTAAGATGTTCTGGAAAGAGGTGTAATAAAAAAAGAGAAGAGGAAGAGGGGTTTGGGGAGAGGATTAATGGGTGGAGATGGGGATTGGATAGGAAGGAGAGGATAAGGGTGAACGGAAAAGGTGGGGGGAGTATTTTAGTGGAATATTGAATGAAGGGGGTGGGGTAGGGAAGGAAGAAATGCAAGAGGCTGAGGATGGGAAAGATAGAAGTGGAGAGGGAGGGGGAGGATGAAAAAGTAGCAGACATGGAGAAAATTATAGGGCCGTTATAATGAAAAGCGAAGAAATAGGGGCAAGTCCACAGAGGTCGTGGTGGTTTGTTGAGAATGGAAAATGGTGTGCAGAGGGGAAGGGTATAGGGGTGGAGTGAGATGGCTTCATAGGGTTATCATTACGATGAGTTTGTGGGACGTGAGTTGTGTGGTACCGAACGAGACGGATTTGGGTCAGGATCGGATGGTTGGTTGCCCACTGTATAAGGGGAAAGGGGATAGCGGAGATGGAATGCTGGAAAAGTTATAGAGGTATAAAGTGACTTATTTATGTGTAGGGAAAGTGTACGTGAAGAGAAATACTGAGTTGAGAGAGTAGAGAGGGTTTACAACGGAGGGGACGAAGGGGGAAGAACAAGGAGGAGTTAGGGAGGGAAGAGGTGTGTGGACCAAGTGTTCACACTAAAGATGCTTGTGGAGACAAGTATAGAGAGGAAAGGGAAAGTGTAATGGAGTTTTATTTAGATTTAGCAGAAAGCATATGATAAGAGTGAATAGGGGTGACTGTGGAGGGGTTTTGGAGGCAAAATGGGGTGGGGGGCATAATTTAGGGAATAGGTTTAGGCGCTTTTTAATAGGGAATGTGAGAATGTGGTGTGAGAGTAGTTAGAGGAGGAGATGAGATGTATTGGGACGCGTGTTGGTGGATGAGAGCAGAGGGTGTGTAGGTGTCGCCGTGGTATTTCAAAGTTTTCGTATGTAATGGAGAGAGTGATTGTGATCCAGAGGAATTGGTTGAGGGAAGGGGATGGGGGTGTGGAATTGATTGCAGTCGGGAAATGATAGGGGAGAGCTGAACATGAATATGTGTTGCGGATGATTACTGCTTCAATTAGTGGCGAAGTATATCGTCGGAAGTGCAGCTGTAAGTACTTTGATGAGGAGGGAGTTAGACGAGATTAAGATGTAGAGATCACAAGGAGGGCCTCTAGCAAATAATGAATAATCTCCAGGTAAACGAAGTAAGGAAGTGACTTAGTGGAATCCGTGTCTGAGGTGAGGGAGGAGAAACGGTGAGGGAGGGACGGATGGGTCAGATGGGTTCTGTAGGAGTTGATAGGGGGGGTAGTATTGGAAGAACGTAAAAGATTTTTTAGATATTTAGGGAGGGAGTTGAGTAAGGGGGGAGGGATGAAGGAGGAGATAAAACATAGAATAGGTGAAGGAATGAAGGGGCTTTGAGTGGTCTGAAGAGAAATATGGAAAGGGGCGGATCTATCACAGAAAGTTAAGATAAGGATAAGTATGTGTGAAAAGATCTGTTGTACCATGCGGTGTTGTATGGGTGTGAACCGTGGGGGTTGAATGCCAGGTCCAGGAAAAAAGTTGGAAGTATTTGAGATGAAGGGGTTGAGAACGGTTGTCGGGTTAGCAGAAGGGAGAGGATTAGGAATATAGGGTGGTGAGGGAGAGGTGTGATTGGAGGAATGCGCTGGTGGGAAGAGCGGAGAAGGGGATGTTTTAAAATGGTATGGGCATTTAGTGAGATGGAGGAGAGAGCAGTGGCTTAGAAAAGAGTTTTGGAGGCACCGGAGGGGAGTAGGAAAGGAGAGGAGGGGAGTACCAAGAAGGAGGATGGATGGAATAAATAAAGGAGATGATGGAGGAGGGAGGGATGCGGGAGGAGGAAGAGGGTAGTGTGTTGGCGAGGGATAGAGGGGTGGAAGAGGTGGGTGAGGGCGAGATGAAGGAGATGGAGTGAATGAGGGAGGCTGTACGCACCACTACTCCGCTCGCTAAAGCGGGACAAAAGTGTTTGTACAATATAATATAATAATAATATAATAATACTCAAAATATATATAATATAGATATACTATATATATTATAGTTATATATAATGATAATAGTATATTATATATATATAGTTATATATTATAATATATATATATATAAATATAGTATAGTATATATATAATATAGTAATAATAATATAACTATAGTATATGTATGATATATATGTATCATATACTTATATATATTTATATATGCTATATATATATTATATATATATATATATTAATATATAATATATACTATATAAATATTATGATATATATATATTATATAGATAGGTACTATATATATAGTAATATATATTATTTTAATATATATATATATATTATTATATATAATATTGTATATATATATATAGTACTTATATATAGATAAATATATATATATATTATAATATGATATATATAATTTATATATATATAGGTATGTATATATAATATATAATATATTATAATATAATATATAATAGTTATATATATTAATAGATATATTATATAGTAGATAGTATATATATAATGTTATACTATATCAGAATATATATATTATATATATATACTATATATCTAGTATATAGTAATATATATATATATAGTATATATATATTATAGTATATATATAAGTATATATATATATATAATAGTATAATATATAGATATATATAGTAATGTATATTATATATATATATATATTATATATATACTATATATAATTTATAATATAACAGATATATATAATATAGTATTATAATAATAGTTATATATATATAATATATAATATATCATATATATATATATTAGTATGTATATATATTATTATATATATAGTATATAGTATATACTAAATAGTATATAGAATATATAATATATATATAGATATATATATAATATATATAGTAAGTATATATATTATACTTATCTTATGTTAATTCTGTTCTTCCATTTTCTTGATTTAAGAAATCTATTACTTGTTGGTAGAATGCACTGGCTTTAATTTCTTTAAGAATAGTTTTCTCAATAGAAAATAATGCGAAGCTGGAAATATGTATCTATTAAATTTCAAAAATTGTAGACCAAATATTGGCACTTACTTAATAAGTTATTCAATTCTTACAATTGATCCAGAGCGTGCAGAGCATGAATGTAAGGGTGCCAAAAACTGGCAAAGCCCATCTGGTAACTTTTCTTCATCAGTACATTTTTTCAATTTAATATCCATGATATTCTTCCATTTATCTGGACTTAACTGTGACACCAGTGATTTTTCAAACATATGGGCTGGGAAAACAGTTTTAACTTTTACTTGTAAGTCATTAGTCCATTAAGGTATTCAGGATAATTTTCCGCCAGCCAAAGTTCAGCCTCATTATTATGTTCTTTTAGGAGCTGACCTAAATGTTGAAATTAAAATAGAGTCTTGATCAGAGGTAATATATTACTTAATTATTTAATTACTTTTCTAAATATTGCTTTTCTAGCAGTTCAGAAACTCTTTTTAGCTCAAAAGATTCTAAGTTCGCTAGAGTATTAGCCTCGGATCTCCGCTCTCTCTCCTATAATTACCCTGTGGTACAGAGGAAATTTGCATGGGATTCATACTCCCTATGACTAGTCCAAACGATTCAACAGTAAGATCCATAATGAATCAACAAAGATATGTATTGTCTTGTATGATGGCCCTTCTGTCCTAAACATCTCAATTTCAGATGAGACATAATACAAACAATAACCTGAGAGGTCAAAATGCAGTGGACCTCGTAATAATATATTACTTAATTATTTAATTACTTTTCTAAATATTGCTTTTCTAGCAGTTCAGAAACTCTCTTTAGCTCAAAAGATTCTAAGTTCGCTAGAGTATTAGCCTCGGATCTCCGCTCTCTCTCCTATAATTACCCTGTGGTATAGAGGAAATTTGCATGGGAATTCATACTCCCTATGACTAGTCCAAACGATTCAACAGTAAGATCCATAATGAATCAACAAAGATATGTATTGTCTTGTATGATGGCCCTTCTGTGCTAAACATCTCAATTTCAGATATATGAGACACAATACAAACAATAACCTCAGAAGTCAAAATGCAGTGGACCTCGTCTTCATAGAAGCCAGGAACAAATAACAACTTAAAATAACTGGGAAGAATATTTTTCTTTTTCTTTTTACAAATAGCTTCATTTTTATTAATGCGTTGCAAATTATTTTTATTTAAAATTTCATCAACAAAAGTTTCCAGCTACCCTAGTAACATTGTAATCAGGATTCAAATGTAAAATCGAATAATGATAATAATATTTAATATTTATATATATATGTATATATTTTATGTCAAAATTTAATAATATTATATATATACTATAATATATAATATATATATATGATATATATATTATTATATATTCATATAATATGATAATATATATATATATATATATATATATATATATATAATTAACTATATATATATATCAGACGGCGACCCATACCTCGTGTACTGCTCGTCGCTTAGCACGAGCTATATTATAATAGAAAACGATATCTTTCTTCAAGTTTTCGTAAAGTTATGTAAAATTCTCTCAAATTGTTTTTGGTGAAAAATATTCAATCATCGGAAAGAATACATTACATAATACAATTGAAAAGATATGTTAAAAGTATTAAACATTAAGTGTAAGAGAAATCCCAGCCCGTGTTAATAATGCTGAATTTTGTTAATCAATTATAAATAATATAATCTCGTGCCTCTCCTAAAAAGCGGAGAGAAAATTTTGAGACAGTACAATACATAGTTGTGAAATTTAATTTTTTTACAAGTTGCTGTTTTTTTTCCCTTGGAGAAATCCTAATAAAACATTCGTTTCATCTTTAAAAGAAAAAATTAACATAAACATTTAACCTTGTTCTTAATGGCACATTTTCGAAAAAGAAAAATTAATTATATTTTAGATTAAATTCCTGTATATGAATTTTGGAAAGAAAAACAATATGGTAGCCATAAAAACGAATTATAAGAAGCTAAAGAAAACTTTTAATAGGGTAACTATATATCTCGATATGAATTTTATTTTTTAATATATATTAATAATATAATAATATCATATATACTAGTATATATATATATATATATAATTTAATAATATGTATGATATAATATATATATATATTATAGATAGTATTATATATAATAGTAGTATTATATATATTAGTATATTATATATTAGAGAGAGAGAGGAGAAGAGGAGAGAGATGAGCAGAGAAGCACGAGTAGCAAAAAGTTGCTGGAGTCGCCGCTGAATATATATACATATAATATATAATTATAATAGATAATATATATAGTATATAATATATATATAAGTATATATATATATATATACTATATCAGTACTTATATAATATATATATAATATATATATATACTATATATATATAGTAGTATACTATGTATAAGTATCATAATATATATATATAATAAATTATAGACTATGATAACTACTATATATATATATACAATATAGTTTATATAATTATATATATATACATAAATGAATATTTATATATATATATATAAATATATATATTATTATATTAATATATTACTATCGATATAATTATATATAAGTATGATATAGTATATATTATATATATATATATCATATAGTATATATAGTATATTTACTAATATATAGTATATATTATATATTACATATATATAGTAGTATATATATATATATATATATAATTATTATATATATATATATATATATATATGTATATAATATATATATATAAATTATATTATATATCATAATATTATATATATATATTTATATATATATTTATATTACTAGATAATATATATAGTATATATATATATATATATATTATATAATAATATAATATAAGTATGAATTATAATATAATTAAGTATAATATATTATATATATATATCATATAATATATATATAATATAGTATATTTATAATAATATATAAATATTACTTATATAATACTATATATAAGTAGTATTATATAGTATATAATATAATATATGATATATATATATATATATATAATATATATATATAGTGTATATATAATATATATATACTATAGTATAATATGAATATAGTATATATATATATATATACAATAATAATATATATAATATATATACCATAGTTATATAATAAGTATATATAAATATAGTATATATAATATATATATATATATTATATATAATATATTATTAATATATGATATATAATATCTACTATATATATATATATATATATTTTTACACCAAGGTGATTCAAATAATGGTAGAAAAACCTTTTGGGACTGGGATAAGAAAATGCAAAAACAAAGGTAAAAGTTCCTATAGACGGTATGACGTAAATGTGTTAGTTTCCCGTGCTGGCTGTCTGAATGTGGTTTTTTACTAAAGTATTTTTGTATCTACGAAAACCAAGTGGGTTTGGCAAACCCTATATTTGGGTGAGTTACTGTCTTCGTCAGATTCTTCTTCAGAATCATCTTCAACATTACTTATATTTTAAGCAGATTAAAAGTATTTGAGGCGACATTCCAGGAAAGCGGATGACTTAGTTAAAAATGTTAAGGAACCAAAAAAACACCTATTGTTGTACGCAGAATCACAATGGTATAACCATTTAATAAACTTATGAGCATGATGAAAATTTTCAGTATTGGAAAAGAGATCTCATTTAAATATAAAAGCAACTCTTCACAACAGATAAATCTTTCCATTAAACATTTCAGCACAATGTTGACCAAAACAACCAACTACTGTAAACAATAAATGCACTGTCTGTTGTGTTACGCCAATTCAAGGTAATTCATTGACAGGTGGTGTGTCCTCTTACGTGGGTTTCTTTCGTTATTGATATCGGATCGTAATAATTACCGACGTGGCTATTCATTCGTGCTGAACTAACTGAGACGATGCATATAACTGTATGGGATGGCACGCTACAACTAGTTATTCAGCAAGAAGTTTGTACCGAAGAGAAAATATCACCAAACCGAGTTTGTCCAAGTGCAAGGCTTTTTGCCACTATTCATAAACTCCTTTCTGAAACAGGGTATTGCAGTCCAAAGAGCACACTATAACAGGCGAACTCCGATCTACTAAGGACTGTTGATGTCTAGAAGAATTAGGTTTTAATGAATTTTGAGCATCCCTGAAGAAGACGCATGCGAGAATTGCCCAACTTCAAGTTAATTCGAAAACAAATCTTAGTATTTGGAGGTTACTACAAGAGCAACACTTACACCCGTATCAACGTACCATTCAGGTGACATACTCTATTGCCACGGTGGGGGCGGGGGGACCCTTATGCTGTCCTCCGTGTTGTGATTTGTTTTGGATTAACACAAATGTATTGACCCAAACTTTTTAACGAAGGTTTTATTTACCGAAGAGGCTCGACTTTAAAACAAAGACAGCTATTCTTAACGTTCATCCTTAACGAACCATTTGGGCAGACGAAAGAATCCTCAAATGCATTAAACAGATACTAGATCACAACATCAGTTTTTTCAGTAAAACATTTGGGCAGGGAAATTTTGCATATCATGGCTACTTATGCTTCGGAGCTTGCCTCCAGGGCTTAAAATGGCCTAATCGTACTAAACTTTTTGAAACATGAAGCTCCGTAACCTTCGGTTTGATGATGTTTACCCTTCATTTGTGGCCAAGCACATGTTGATTTAATGCAAATGATGGGGCTCCCTGCACACTTTAGGCTGCAGTTCCATCGAACACACTGAATGAGACCTTGATCCCAATCAATTGGATTCAGGTCGAGGTGACCCAATTTCCCGTGCCAGCTAGGTCACCAGACCGCTAAAATCTTGATATACCTTGGGGACATTTAAAGACCTTAGTCTACTCTGCTCCAATCAACACCGTTGAAGACCTACTGATTAAAGGATTATGAACGCGAATTGAAACAATCAAAACAGAACTTTTGGAATATTCAACCGGAGTCCCCCGACAATCGATGACAAGACGCCTTGGACGCATACATTGGGAACAACGGAGGTCATTTTCGACATCATCTTTAGTCTTTTGATATCAATCATTGTAGGTTGCCTTAGGAAACCAGTTATGTTTTATGTTATACAAAATTCAAACACTATCGTACATAATATGTTTATTTACAACCTGTCCTCTATACCGAATGAGCAATCGTTCCTACAAATACTTATTAACGGCCACCATTTTATAAAATGTAAGAGTTTTAATTTACTTTGTTTCGTATATAACAAATATTTAGTAAAAACAGACACACACAGACAGCCAAACGGAAACTAAGCACATTACGCTCATACGTTTATTGGAACTTATTACTTTATTTTTACAGTTTCTTATACCAGTTACGACGAAAAATTTCTTACCATAATTTTGAATCAACCTGTAATATATAGTATAATATAATAATATATATAGTATTGTATATATATAGTATATATATATAATAGTATATAATATATATATATATATATATTATATATATATATATATATATATAATAAAATATATGTATATATTAATATATTAC
>JABUQX010067734.1:15000-22500 GCA_015478945.1 Trachelipus rathkii
CCTATCTTAGTTTAGCGAGAAATATGATGGCGGGTAACTATCTTTAAGTTTCATCCATATACATACTACATTATTAATATATGAGTAGCTATAATATATATACTATAATATATTATATACTAATATAAATATATATATATATAGTAATATATTATAATATATATAGTATTTATAGTAGTATATATTATAGTATATAGTATAGTCTAATGTATATATAATTATAATAATAGTATATACTATACGATATATATGTAAGATTATATGTGTATATATAAATACATATATATAGATATTATATTAGTATATATATATAGGCTATTAGTATAATATATATATAATATATATTATATAGTATTAGTATTATTATATCAATGAATATTTATTAAATATTAATAGCTATATACGTATCATTTATATATATATATAGTAAGTTATAGAATAAACTTAAAAATAAAGTTTATATAGTCTTTCAATATAATATTATGTACAAGATATATATATATATAGTGTTATTATATATATATATAATGATATCTATATATATATATATATATACATAGATATATATATATATATATAGGTATACATATGTATATAAATATAATATATAATATATATAGATTATATAATATACTATATATAATTACTTATATATATATATATATATTATAATATACTAATACTAATATATCATACATACATACATATATATTATATTACTATATATATATATAATAATATATATATATTATATATAGTGTATATATAATATATATATAGTATATAATATATATATGTATGATATATATAATAGTATAATATTATATAAATCACTTTAGTATAAGACGTTATAGCAGTATAGTATACTTAATATAATATATATATAGTAATAAGAATATTATTATATAGTATAGTATATATATATATATAGGTACTATAAAAATATATATATAGTATAATAAAAGTATATAATAGTATATATATACAATACTATAATACTATTACTATAATATACGGGTAATAAATATATTTGGCTAGAATTTGAACAGAAATCCCCAATTTCACATTTTTTGAGATATTATGAATTAAAATATTGGCTATGAGCTCCATTATTGGTGAATCAAAGCATCATATTTTATTAATTGCAAACAGAAAATTTTACGGTATGTTTGTGATTTTCATCTTGGAATCTACCTTAGCTTCTGATATCTTCACATGTTGGAGTATATAATATATAATAGTATATATATATATATATATATAATATAGTATAGTAAATATATATAGTATATATATCTATTATATACTATATATATTATAGTAATATAATATATATATACATAATAATAATACTGATATATAAATATATATCATATGTGTATATATATATAAAATATTATATATATCATAATATATATTATATATATATATATATATATATAGGTAATTAATATAAGTAGTATATATATATATATATAATTACTAATTACTATATATATATATAATATATAGTATATATATATTATTATAGTATCTTTAGTATACATATATAATATATTATATACATGTAATATACTATATATATATATCGATAATCGATAGTACGTCATTTTATTTTTCAAGTATTCAATGTTTTCAAAATCAGACAAAATAAGAATAGGTTTCTTTTACGTTGCCGATGACAACCAGTGTTTTGATAATCAGATTATATATTATGGCTTTCTTGGATGGCAACAGAATCGAAACTCTCTCAACTACCACAGCAACAGATCCTGCAAGAGAAAATAAAATTGATAAATGGAGGTAAAATATGATATATTATATATATTTAGTAATACGTATATATTATTAGTATATAATATATAAGATTAATAATAGTATTAATTATAATATATTAATATAGTGATATAGTAATATATCATATATATATAATATGATATAATATAGTAATATATTAGTATTTATAGTATATATACTATATATATTAGAAGTGTGCTCGGAATCCCCACTGAGACCAACATTTGGCATTTCGTTTTGAGTCCTCCTGTGTATATAGGAGCAACAAACCAAAATCAAGCAATACAAACATGAGCACAGGAAAGGGTGCCGAACGAAATTGGGCAATTTCCAAACAGATGAAAAATACTTTCACTGAGCCAGAAGATTCAATACCGCATTAACTGACAACAGCGTCCGCCGTTAACATAAATGTACAAACGGACTTTTCCTAATGCGCCAATCCTTTTCCCACCGAAGATATATATATATACTATAATAATATAGTAATATATATTATCAGAATATAATATATTAGTGTTAATCATATATATAATATAATTATATATAATATAGTATATATATATATTCCATATATATATATAATATACTTATATATATATAATACACTATATATATACAATGAGTATATAATATTAGATATATGTATAGTATATAATAATAATATGTATATAATATATATATATTATATATAGTAATATATATAGTATATATATATAGTATATATATATAGTATAGTAGTATTATATATATATATTATAATGATATATAATCATTATTTATATTATATATAGTAATATATATACATATGAAAATATATATATATATTCTGTGTATATATACTTATATATATAAAGATAGTATATATATATATTAAATAGTATATTTATAAATGAATATATTATATATAATATATATAGTACAGTATTATATATATAATGACTATATATATACGTACTATATATAGCTTATATATATATATTAATATAATGTATAATTACTATATATATATATAGTATATATATATAGTATATAGCATCAAAACAGTATGTAGAATAGGTTAGTTATATGTAATATATATATATATATATATGAATAATATATATATAGTACGTATATTATATATATAATATAGTATATAGTAGTATATATTATAATATTATATAGTAATATGTATATATATATATACTATATAGTATATTTAATATATATATGTTATATAATATGATATATATATGATATATATGTATATATATATATATATATATATATATATATAATAATATAATCTATATAATTATATAATCTATATATATATAATTATAAGATATATATATATACTCTGATAGTACTATATGGATTACTAATATAATATATTATATATATATATATATATATATATGAGTATACATATATATAAATATATATATGATATAATTATCATAAGTATAATACTAATATATATAATATCATATATATATATATACGTATATTATATATATGATGATAATCGCGTAGTAGTATATCATGTATAGTATAGTATACTATATATATACTAGATAATAATACCTGTTATATATATATTATATATATAGTACTATATCATTCCTATATATATATAAGTATTATCAATACGTATATAGTATATAATAGTATCAATCTATATATATAGTATGATTATCTATATATATATATATATATATATATATATATATATATATATATATATATATATATATTATGAGAATGTTTCCAAGCTTGACATTGGTTGGTTTCTACTGCAACCTAGGAGCACCCTAGTAGAATGTTATGCGACATCAATAAGGGTTTCAAACACCCGTCTATGGATTTAATAAGTACCGAATTGTCAAAGCGATCTCGCAGAGGAGAATTTTAAAACTGTCTCGCGATTTTTTCTTCATGGGGAGTGATATTGGGGCAGTGAGAAACTATTGTGCATTGTATAATGGCGGCAATGTTGTCATTGAGCTCGAATTTCTGGAAAAAAATTTCATTAAAGATATTTTTGAAAATATTTAAAAAAATGTTGTTTTTTTTTTTTTTTTTAATATAAAAAAAACCAAAAAAAAAAACAACTTTTTTTTGAAAATTTGTCCCAATGGCAAATACAAAACTACTGCATATATATAAAAAATATATCTAAATAAAAATTGTGCCTCTTCCCTGACTACATAAGCCCTGAAAATTTCATCCTGATCGCATTGCAGGAAAAAAATTACCGCAATATTTCATTTTCAAAACCGAAAAAATGTAGGTTTTGAAATTCGGGCATTGCTGAGATCTTGGGAGAGAGAGAGAGAGAGAGAGAGAGAGAGAGAGAGGAGAGAGAGAGAGAGAGAGAGAGGTTAAAAATCAAAAACTCTAATCGGTACATTTGGTGAGTAATGGACACATCTATGTATAGTTCAAGTTTGAATTTATTTCGGAAAAAATCGTAGATTTTGAATTGATATTTCAAAAAACATATATTTTTCCCAAAATGCAAATAAAAAAGAAATGAAAATAGAAACAGGAAAACTCTGGTCTAGAGTCAGAAAAAGTTGTGGTTTGCTTTTTTGTGGGGTCAAAATTTGCTGAGAATTGAGAATTTTATGTGCATTTTAAGGTAGGGGTTGAAATGGGGTCTCCTTAAGCTCAAATTTTCACCGGTCCTTAGGAAACATTCATTTTCATCAACATATACTATATATAGTACTAATATAGTTATATATATATTATATATATGTAATATAAGTATATATATATTATACGTGTATTATATGTATAATTATATTAATACTATATCCAGCGAAGTATTTATATTATTTGATATAATATATATATATATAGCTATATAATACATATATAGTATATAAATATTATTTGATAACTATATATACTATTATATATAGTATAATATATTATATATATTATAATTATATAATATATGTATATAGTATATAGTATATACTATATTCTATATTTCATATTATATTATAACTATATATATATTATATATATAGTATAGTATATAGATATGTATTATATAGATACTATATAATGAATGTCTCTCTATAATATATTATATATATATAAATTAGATATATCTATATATATATGATATATTATTATAATACTTACATATATATACTATATGTATATATACTATATTATTATATAGTATAAGTATAATAGTATACTATTACTAGTATATAATAATATATAATATATATATATATATATATATATATATATAATGATATATATAAGTATGATATATATATATATATATCTAGTATATATAATATATATATACTAGTATATATTATATATATATATATAGTATAATAGTATATATATATTAGTATGATATAATATATCACTATATATAATATATGAGTATATATATATATAATATATATATATATATACGTTTAAAATATATAATAGGTTAATATATTCTATATATTATATATTAGTATTAGGTATATAATTATATATATATAGTATATTATATCTACTGATATACGTAGTATTAGTATAGTATATATGAGTAGGTATATATATATAGTATTATACTTTAAATATATTTAAATATATAGTATATATTCATATGATACTATTCAGTATAATAGTACGTACGATATATAACTATATGATAGTTATATATGAGTATAATATAGTAATACTGAGTATTATGATATGATATAGTATAGATATATGATTAGTTTAGTGAAAACGATCGAAGTTCAATTTCCGGACACGAAAATAAGAATTATTGCTTTTACACCTCAGAAACGATTTATCAGAGCCACGAGACATTTTGAAATATCTTGGCCATCCACTTCAAATGGCAGAGAGCTCTGAAATTGAAAATAAAAATAAAATGCGAACATATAAATGTTTTAAATAAAGCGTTCACAGAAAAGAGACCAATCTCTATATTGCTGCTTTGACTTGAACTAAATATCGGGAAGTAGAGGATAATGCTACAAAAACAAAAATGAAGTTACGAGATGAAAAATCCTGAGAAGAAATGGGTTTAGGCAAAATCTAAGTAAGCCCAACGTCCAAGGTCTCATAAACCACTAAAAATTTGGACCTTGTATTTTTACAACTCCGTCAGTTTTGATATTTTTTTTTTTTTTTTTAATATGATGTTCTAGTATAATCTTGATACCCTAAACAATCAATTTTAAGTGGTGAAACGGACAGTGATTCAAAAATATGTAGGACCCTGTTAGATATTTTACCGACTCCCGTCAGTTTAATTTATGTTTTATTAAGCTAAAGGAATACCCAAGGGATAAACCGCAAAAGATAGGCAGGGATGTCGGGGTAGTCAGTCGGCCCTTGCCGGGGGAACGACAATGGGTATGGGAACTATCTGTGTTCCTTCTCCGGGGAGGTCCCCGGAACCCGCTCTTTGGCTGATTTGGGTGGTCGCGGGGGTTCCTTCGTCCCCTCCCCTAGCGGGTATGGAAAGCGTCCCCCCTCTGTCCCCCGTCGGCTTCGAGCCTCCTAATTTTTTTCTTATACATTTTTGTAATGACGCTTGCTATAGTGCTGATTCCCAAAGATTATGTAATTTGGGTTTTCCTGTAAGTCGTCGTACTTTCGAGAGATTGTCATTATTCTTCACAATTATTTTTTTTTTTTTAAGCATTTCTTATAATACCTCATTATTTTCCTTAACAAATCCTGGTTTTAATTATTTTTGTTTCGTGTAAGTGTATCGTATGTATTTCGAAGATATGTTGTTTTTTATGAAATTTTTTTTATATAAATAGTGGATTTTTAAAAATTATTAACATATTCATCGAATTTTTGAAAATGCGATTCGTCAGGTCACGCGACTCTAAATTCATTGCTTAGATGATCCGATATTAATCACTAGCAATATGTTAAAAAACAAAACAAAAAAAATCCAAACTCACGGAGTCGTAAAACATACAAGGGCCAAAAATTTTATTAATGAAACAATCCCCCCCCCCCCAAAAAAAAAATAATAATAAAGGAATAAAGTAATAATCACTTTCCAAAGTTAATCTTTCGTATTAACTTCATTCTCTACTAGAATTGTTCTACGTCAGTAAACCCAAAAAATCTATTGACAGATCTTCATTTGATGGAAAAGATCGAGCATATAAAATTTCTTCGTATTTCTCTCATATTATTTAAGAGAAGAGCTGACGTAAATTACAAATAAATAGGAAACCTAACGTCAACTTTCAAGACCAAAGATTAAACAAGTAAAGGAAAATCTGCAAAAATGTTTTAATTAAATCTATTTTAGTTCAAATAATGATTATAACGAAAATTGATGTAAATTAAAAGCAAATTGAACAGTAATACATATATAATATATATTTATTATATAATATATATAATATATATTTAGTACGTAAATTGTCCTATTTAATAAAATCAGTAAACTCACAGCAATATAAAATTAGAGACACTTTCAGTTATTTACGAGGGAAATTAGGTTATGAACCTGTAAAATTTTCTCATAAAGAGTTAAATAAAATTATTATAAAAATTTCTAGTTAATTAAATGACAAGATATATATCATACGAAAAACACGATTTAATTCGTGGTTATAATTTTTAGCTTTCAAAAAGACTTTATTACAAAGAAATCAGTATTTTAATTTTTGGCCAGCTCAGTTGTTTATGAACTATATGTCATGACCTATAGAC
>JABUQX010067735.1:0-2500 GCA_015478945.1 Trachelipus rathkii
AAAAAGGGAGATCAGAAACAGGGGTTCTGCTTACACGTAATTTTGTGGTGAATTGTGGAAACTCCAGATTTGTCCGTTGTGGTGCTTCCTTCTTTCCAGTCATCTCTGTTCTGTGGAGCTTCCTCAGCTTTTGTATCTCCTGTTGTTTCAATCTCTCTTAAAAACTCTGTCAATATCACTGAGAGATTTGTCTAGGCTTAGGCAGGTTGGATTTTCTTTTATTTTATAAATTCCCTTTCAAAGGACTGCCGTTGAGATGTGCTATAATTATATACATATATATAATATAGTATCTAATATATATATAGAAAGACCTTCTAAAACTTGTATTTCTAAATTTATCTGTATATATATATATATATTGATTGAGATATATATATATATATATATATTATATATATATATATATTATTTTGTGTTTGTATCTTATAAATATTAAAGTTGTAAATATTTATTTCTTCAAATATTTATATAAAATTTGCTCGATTCATTTATTATTTTTTTGAAAATGTTGAAAAAGGTTTAAATTTTTTCTATAAAAAAATGTTTTCATACTTTTCTAAAAATGAATTTGAATAATTTTTAAATTATGGACACTTGAGTAAATTTGAAAAGAATATGAAGAAAGAGAAAAAAAAAAAAAAAAAAAAAAAAAAAAAAAAAAAAAAAATCGAAAAAAAAAAAAAAACAGAATGAAAAAAAATGTAATGAAAAAAAAATGTATTTCAAATCCAGCCAACCAATGATCAAAGTTAAATCACTTGTTAAAATTTTGAAGAGGCCCAATTCCAATTTTTTTTTTTTTTTTTTCCTTTTTAAATCCTTGAACAAATTAAATAACTTTTTTTTATTTTTTCAAGAAAAAGTTTAATTCATATTCAAACAATTTTTTTTGGGTTTTGAAGAAGTTAAAAAAAAGAAAAATTATATTTAATTGTCTTACTTTTTTTCATTGAGGGTTAAAAATTGCCAAGAAAAAAAAAACCTTTTAGAGATATCATAGTTTACCATAAAAATACAACATGAAAGAAAATACATTTTACAATCTTGGGGAAACTTTTAAACGATTATATAAAAGTTTATAATTGATATATATATATATATATATATTGTTCATATTATATTAATTATTATCTATATTTCTATACTATAGAATAATATATATATATTATATATATATATATATATGTTAATATAATTATATATATTTACACATAAATTATATATATACATGGGCGTCGCCAGCTTCCAAGCCAGGGGGGGGCAGCTTAAATTTTATAAGCTTTTATATATATATAGTATTCAATATAACCTATATATCAAACTATATATATATATATATATATATATATATATATATATAATATATATATATATATATATATATAAAAGAAAGAAGACAAAACTAGAAACATTTGTATGGATAATTAAATGATTAATATTTAAAAAAAATTATTTTATTAAAACAATAGAATATCAAATACAATATGCAATGATGGAAAATTCACAATATAGAGCAGTTGCAAAATATGTTATTAAAAAAGTAATTTCCTTGGGTTCAACGCAAATTTATCAGCTACTGTTTGAATAAAATAATCATAATTGTCAAACACAAATTTTCTGTGTACCCTCATCATAGCACGGAAGTCGTTTAACTGTTCGTCTTCATAGTACGTTCGCAGTCAAGTCCTTGATCTTCGCAGAGTCTGAAAAGAGTGTTCTCCTGTATGTGGTGCATGCTGGGCGAGTAGTATCATCCATAGCCTTTTTCGTCGGTGTTTGTACAAAGTTCAAGTCTTCCTTCTATGCTTCTAAGTGGTAAAAACTATAAAATGAAGCTGTCTTTTCCTTTAACTCATCGATTGTTATGAGTAGCATGAGGAAAGGGTGTTGATATGTCAATGCATAAGCAGGTGTATTTTCAGTAGAAAACCGTAATTCCAAAGAAAAGGTAATAGAATCTAGACATGGAGTTATTAAGGATCTTCTCTAGAACTCCGTGAGATTTGTTGCTGGATGGCTGCTGTGGTGCTGCTGCCTACCAAAAAATCCGTGGTATATTCAAATCAAGTCCCAGTTGCTCGGCGATTTGTAGCACTTAATAACACTTAATCGGTGATTTTTTCTTCATCTTTCCGATGGCTCTTAACCATTTCCACAATATGTTGAATGTGCTGCGAGGTTTTGACGATATCCAAGGTCTTGGATTGGAGAGCATTTGCTCAACATCGAAGAGTATTCGCGATCAATGATCATAGCCATGATGAATGGCGACTTACATGCCGCTGAATGCAACTGAAAAGCGCTTTTTCTTGTGGCGGTATTCCTTCAATGGAAAAGATTTCTAATGCTTGCATCATTCGTAAAAAGTGCTCCTTAAACACTCTGAATGCACTCTTGTGTTGTCACATCTGGTCTGGCATAGGCTTGGGATGTTTGGCATTAATTTTCTTCTTAAGACCGACTCGCGAAAAAAAGTAATGTCCTTTATAGTTCCCAC
>JABUQX010067735.1:20000-25787 GCA_015478945.1 Trachelipus rathkii
TATTGATATTATTATATTTTACTATATTATTATTATTTTATTATTATTATTATTATTATTATTATTTTATTTATTATTATAATTATTATTATTATAATTATTATTATTATTATTATTTATTATTATTATTATATTATTATTTTTTCACTTTTTATGATTATTATTATTCATTAATTATTATTAATATTATTATTTATTATTATTATTATATTATTATATTATTATTTATATTATTATTATTATTATTATTATTATTATTATTATTATTATTATTATTATTATTATTTTATTATTATTTAATTTTTATTATTTTTATTATTATTAATATTATATATAGTATTATTATATTATTTATTATTCATTATTATTATTATTATTATTATTATATTATTATTATTATTATATATTATTATTATAATATTATTATTATTATTATTATTGATTGATTATTTAATTTAATATTGTTTGTTATTACTAGCTATAACTATTACCATTACTTTTTTTTTTATTATTATTATTATTATTATTATTATTATTATATTATTATTATATATTATTATATATTATTATATTAATAATAATATTATTATTATTATTATTATTATTATTATTATTTATATTATTATTATTATTATTTATTATTTATTAATTAATAATAGATAATTGGTAATCGATTCATTACACGAATCATTATCACCATTGTTATTATCATTATTATTATTTATTATTATTATATTATATTATTATTATATTATTATATATTATTATTATTATTTATTATTATTATTAATTATTATTATGTATTATTATTATTATTATTATTATTATATTTATTATTATTATATTATTTTTTAACCTTTTTATATTATTGATTATCATTATTATTATTAATATTATATATAATTATTATTTTAATTATTATTATATTATTATTATTATATTATTATTATTATTATATATATTATTATTATTATTTATTATAATTTTATATATTTTTATTTTATTAATTATATATTATTATTATTTATTATTAATTATTATATTATTATTATTATTATTATTATTATTATTATTATGTTATTATTATTATTTTATTATTATTATTCATATTATATTTATGTATTTATTATTATTATTTAAATATTGTTTTCCATACTAGCATATAATATACCCACGTGTACTTATTTTTCTTTATTATTATTATTATTATTATTATTTTATTAATTCATTTACATCTGAACTTTGGAAAAATACATCTGTAAAGTACGGGACAGGTTATATTTTAGTAGAATCGAAAAAGCTAAACCACAGCACTGAGGTAAACCTCAAAAATACATCTTAAGGAACACTGTCGTCTGCAAACTATGTATTATTATTTATTATGATATTATTATTATTATTATTATTATTTATTATTATTATTATTATTATTATATATATTATTATTATTATTATTATTAATTATTATTATATTATCTATTTATGTATTAGTATTATTAGTGCTTTATATTACCTATTATTATTATTATTATTATTATTATATTTTATTATTATTATTTTTATGATTATTATTATTATTATTATTATTATTATTATTATTATTATTATTATATTATTATTATTATTATTATATTATACATTATTATTATTTTTTATATTATTATTATTTTATCATATTATAGTATTTAGTTATTTCAATTATTTTTATTATTATTATTATTATTATTGATTTATTATTATATATATTATTATTATTATTATTATTAATGTATTATTATATTAATTATATTATTATTATTTATTATTCATTATATATTATTATTATTATATTATTATTACTTTATTGTAACTATTGAGTGAAATTGAAATCACATAGTAATCGGAAACGATATCTGCAATTAAGGTTAAAGCGTAAATGGTGGTCATGATTAGTAATATTATTATTATTATTATCATTATTATTATTATTATTATTATTATTATTATTAATTATTTTATTATTGATTATTATTATTATATTTATTATTAATTAATATTATATTATATTATTATTTTTTTATTATTATTCTTTCTGTTATTGATTATTATTATTATTTCTTCTTCTTCTTTTTATTATTATAATTATTTATTATTATTGTTATATTATTAATTTATTATTATTATTGATATGAGTGATGTTCATGTTATTATATTATTATTATTGTTATTATTATTATTATTATTATTATTATTATTATTATTATTATTATTATTATTAATATATCTCTCCGGATTTATTAAAAAAATCAATTAATATACCAACTGAAAGAAACAATTTTGCATTGTTACATCTTAACGTAAGAAGTATTCATAAACATTACGAAGATTTTCTTAATTATTTAGGCTATCAAAATATTAATCCCGATGCTATCGTACTCAGCGAAACTTTTCTTAATGACTACAATAAAGAGCTGTATACACTTCCAGGATATAAGGGATACCATATTGTTAGACCGGGAAATAAAAGAGGAGGGGGAATCTCTCTTTACTTAAAAAATGATATTTGCGATAACACAAAAGTAGAATTCTCACAAATCGACGACACTATAGAAGTTCTTGCCGTTCGCGTTGTGAATAAATCTTTTAATATGATAATAGTGGGCTTATACCGACCCCCAAATGCGTCGAAAAGGGAATTCATAAAATCTCTCGAAGTTATAATGCAAACATACTTGCGTAATACAAAGGTAATAATTGCCGGTGATTTCAACATTGATTTAGGTAATAATAGTTCCTCTTCTGGGAACAATGCTTTATCAAATCTAATGATGTCAAATGGAATGATTAATTACATAACCGTACCAACCAGGCCTAATACCATTAAGAACAGAAATCCAACTTTAATCGACCATATATGGAGCAATATTGAGGTTGATATCAAATCTTTTGTAATCAAGACAGATATTTCGGATCATTATCCCTGTCTTGTAAAATTCCGTATCGATAAAACACAAACTCTTACCACTATAAAATACAGGCGTGATGACGAAAACTGCCGGCGAAATTTTAGAAATAAAATTTATTTTATTGGATCTTTCAAAAGCATTTGATACAATAGATCATCGTATACTTCTGAGAAAAATGTATAAAATGGGAATTCAGGGAAATACACTAAAATGGTTTAAAACATATCTAGAAGGAAGATCACAGTATATCAAATTGGGTGAAATACGCTCGGATAAACTGCAAATAAATTGTGGTGTTCCACAAGGATCTATACTTGGCCCTTTACTATTTACTCTTTATACTAATGACATATTTAACTCACACGATTCCTTCATGGTTGCTTTTGCCGATGATATATCAATATTAATAAGTGATAAAGATCCAAACATCCTACCAGAGAAAACGATAGACACATTAAATAAGATTGCAACATGGGTCGATTACAACAAACTTACACTAAATGTACAAAAAACTTCATACATTCTTATTAGCAATAAAACTATAACTGATAATTTCAACATAAAAATAAAAGGAGTTGAACTGAAAAGAGACACATATGCAAAAATACTTGGGGTAATAGTTGATGAAAAATTAACATTTAAAGAACATATTAAACAGTTAGTGAGTAAACTAGCAAAGTACATGTATATACTAGTCAAATTAGCAAAATACATTCCTCTATATATACTGAAAAAGATATATAATGCTCATGTGCATCCACATTTACTATATTGTCTCCCAATATACGGCATAGCAAATAAATCAGTTATTCAACCGCTTATAACTATGCAAAAACGTTTTATACGACTTCTAAGCGCTGCTAGAAGCTTCTATGATCATACAACACCTTTATTTAAAAAACTTAAAATTCTGCAGTTCGAAGATCTGTTAAAGCTATCTCTTTTAAAAGAGCAGCATAAGATCATACATAATAAAGCCTGTAACTTATTGTTAACTAATTATCAAAATAATCAAAACCGAAGAAGTAGGGCACTACGAAATAGTTCACATATCAACCCCCCTTTATTTAGATTAGAAAAAGCTAGACAAGCAGCTAGCTATAAAGGGGCTAAACTTTATAACGAAATACCGCATAATTTAAAAAATGAAGAATCCTTAAAAGCATTTACATTTAAAGTGAAAAAACGTTTTATTGATAAGTACTAACATTATTATTATTATTATATTATTATTATTATTATTATTATTATTATTTTTTATTATTATTATATTATTTATTATTATTTTATTGATTATTATTATTATATTATTATTATTATTATTATTATTATTATTATTACTTATTATTATTATTACTATAAGTTCATATTTATTTTATTATTATCATTATTATACATTATTCATATTATTATTTATTATTATTATTATTTATTATTATTAATTCATTTTATATTGTAAACATATTATTAATATTATTATTATATATTTAATATTTTATTATTATTATTATTATATTATTATTATTATTATTATTATTATTTATATTTATTAATTATTATATATTATTATTATTTTATGACTGATTATTAATTGAAGAATTGTAATATGTTGATTGTGATCACCCTGATTAATTGTGATTGAGTGTACTATAATTATTATTATGATTATTAATTATTATTAATTATTATTATAGCTATTATATTATATTAATTTATTATTATATTATTATTATTATTATTATTAATTATTAATTAATATTATCTATCATTATTATATATTTTTATTATTATATTTGTTATATTATATTATTATTATTATAATAATTAATATTATTATTATTTTATATTATTTATTATATTATATTATATTAATTATTATTTATTATTATTGATTATATTTATTATTATTTATTAATTTATTATTATTATTATTATTATCACACATTTGAGACATGTGGAATACATTATGTGAGTTTACTTTTAGAGTTACTGACCAGGGTATATTTCAAGTTGTAAACGGTAAGGCTAAAGTAAATAGTGGTAAACCACAAAAATTCAATTTTAAGAAATTTTGTCAGCTGCAAAACATAAACATAGAGTTATATATTATTATTATTATTATTATATTATATTATTATTTATTATTATATTATTTATATTTATTATTATATTATTATTTATTATATTATATTATATATTGATTAATATTATTATTATTATTATAAAATTCTATTCTTATCTTTTTTTTAGTGTCATTCTTTTATAATTTATTATAATTTATTATTATTCATTATTATTATTATTATTATTATTATTATTATTATTATCTATTATTATTATTATTTATTATTATTATTATTATATTATTATTATTATTATTATATTATATTATTATTTATATTATTTATTTATTATTATATTATTTGTAACATAATTTTTGAACACGAGGTATTGAAAAAACTCAATAGTAACTACACTGATCGGGATAGTCACTAGGTATTAATATCATTATGCTAATTACCATTATTATTATTATTGTAAATTTAAAACAATTAAAATTACTATTGAAAGGAAGAGGCATCAGTGTATGTTGATGCTCAAAATTATAACTGTAATTAACAATGATGAAATATAAGAAATGAATGTATTGTATTCGGGGCTCAAAGGACACAACACTGTGTTGCAATTAGTAGACCCATTTCAGATAGGAGGGAAATTGCATCCTAATTTATTGGCTTATTGAAATTGTAATATTATAAAATTATGTGTATCTCTATTAAAGGATGAAAATTGTAACTGTTATCTTGAATAAATATTTTTTGATTTGATTTGATTATTATTA
>JABUQX010067736.1:15000-16181 GCA_015478945.1 Trachelipus rathkii
CACAGGCAACAACATACCGTCATGCAAAACCCCAGCGCACTCCAGACTTAGTTTTAGTCCCTTCTCAGCCACCAAGGATTTGATTGAACCAGCCACCTTCCTACCATTCATAATTTTCGTATTGCATTCTGCATCAACTGTTCTCTTTTTATCCAACAGATATCCTAAAAATTTAAACTCCGATATTTGGTCCAGTTGCTCGCCATTTAACATGACTTCACACCGCGGACTCTCCTCACTCACTACCATAACCTTACTTTTATCTTCATTTGCTTTCAAACCCCTCCTTTTACACACCCTGCCAAACCACTCTACCAATCCTCTTAAACTCTTTTCATATTTGCCATACAAAAAAAATCATTCACATACAATAAGCAGGGTACCCTCCACTCTCTTTTATTTCCTATCATTATAACATCTTCACTGGCACCTCCACATCTAATTCTTTCATAAGCCATCCATAAAAATGTTAAATAACTAAGGAGTCATAACACATCCTTGCCTCACTTCGCTATTAATATTAAACCAATCATTTTAGACTCCATTTATTCTTACACATCTTCACTATCATCATACATACTTTTGATTCCAATCAGAAGCCTACCACCAGCACCATATATCACTAACACCTGCCACAGAGCTTCCCTATTAATCCTATCATAAGACTGTGGCAAATTCATAAAACCTAAATACAATTTAGTCTTCTCTTTCATTTTCTCAATCATTTGTTTCAATGCCAAAATTTGATCCACACATCATCTACCACTTCTAAATGAACCTTGTTCTTCACCAATCAGTCCTTCAGTCACTCGATTAACTTTTTGAACCAAAATACCAGCACATATCTTCCCTACAATATTCAATAAAATAATTCCCCTATAGTTCCTACAGTTTTCCTTATCTTCCTTACCCTTATATAAGGGCACTATTGCTGTTCTCCTCCAATCTCGGAACTATACCCTCCATAAGCGCTTTGTTACACAACTTCAATTTCCATTCAATCACCATCTCATACACACACACACACACCCATATATATATATATATATTGATATATATATATATATATATATATATATATATATATATATATATATATATATATATATATTGAAGTGCCTCCCCATGTTTTCGGTTCACGAGCCGCCACTGATATATATATATATATATATATATATATA
>JABUQX010067737.1:0-57500 GCA_015478945.1 Trachelipus rathkii
TTTTAATAAATATATTTACCACCTCATAACAAGTGGTAGATATTATGGAAAAATTTTATTGGTACAGTTTTAATTTATTTTTGACTGACTGAATATTCATTTCCCCACTTTTTATTTTCTCTACAAATCTCCTCTAACGGCTTTATTTTGAGATAATCACTGAGTAAAGTTATGAATAACATATGAATATATATTACTTTTATGTACACTTATAAATGAAGATATAGCCTATACTCAAGTAAATATGTCATCTTATTAGTATTTTACATTATAGTTATATTATTTATTTATCATATCGCGTATAATATATATATATATATATATATATATATATATATATATATTATAGAGAATTATTAGTTTATTTTATTATTTTCTAGTCCAAAGTATGTGAGGGTCTACTAGCTTATTTCATCTGTATGAGAATGTACATATTATCTACATATATATATATTCTTATGTACATAAAGTCTGGTGGGTCACTTATATATATATACCTTCTGAGTATGGTACACTACTCATAATAAAAATTTTAATCAATTAAAATATTTTTTCTCTACATAATTATAAATTAACTTAATGAAATATATTGTAGAGAGAGCATGGGACAAAAATTTTACGAATTTCGACAATTCAATCATCACTTTCTCCTATATGCTTATAGTTTACCTATTATTCATCATAAAATTAACTTTATATATATTCAAGAAGAGGTATTAGGATATATTATCCTGTATAATATCACTTGTTATTAGAATATTATAAAAGAGTCGCCTATAGTGTGAGTTAGGTGTTGCCTGTAAGTGAATAGTGTTTTATGTGTGTCCAAAAACGGAAAACCGTGATAGGAAAAAAAATTATTATGAAAATGTGCGAAACAATAAAAATAAATGTTATATGGGACAACATGGTATCTGTATTATGTGTTTTTATTCATTACCTCTCACAAACAGTTCCATTACTATACAAGTTAAAATCAAAAGAGACCTATAATTATATATGAAAATAATTAGGTATATAATTATTATATTATATTTTAAAAAATAAAATGGATTAATATCGATAAATAAATAATCGAAAAATTACGTGCGATGACTTAAATTAAGGTAAATTAATAAATTAAAGTTTCTCCATCATAGTAATAAAAAGCGTAATTATAGTTATATTATTCACTATATATATATATGTATATCTATATCTATAATAATATTTATCTAATATATATAATAGTATTCTATTTTAAAATTAATTAATATTAAAAGTTATAATTACTAATTATCAAAGTTTATTTATCTGTATCGGATAATTAGTATATCTAAATCATAAGTAAATTGTACTATAGACAAAATATTTTATTTTTACAGTGTTATATATATATAAAATTCTTATATTATATCTATACCAATAAATATATTAATACTTTCATTATAGGATAATATTTATTAATTAATTAATTGTGTTATTGACAATATAAATATATTATCATATAGTCTATGTTTTACTCACTATTTATATAATATCAATATATATATATATAAAAAATTTTACAATCTTATTATACTCACTCATTTATATTATTGAGAAGCGAGAGGTAGCAGAAAGAGAGAGTCGTTAGTATGAGAGAGAAGAGAGAGATGAAGAGAGAGACAGAAAGAGAGATTATCTTGATCTCCAAGAGATTAGAGAGAGAGAGCATGAAGAGGCGTATGAATAAAAGAGAGAGTATTAGAGAAGAGAGGAATGAACTGAGGATGAGGTGAGTAGTATGTATGCGAGATGAGTAGAGAGGTGAAGAAGAAGAGGTAGTGTAGAGCAGTAGAGATGTGATGTAGAGAGAGAGCAGAGAGAGAGATATAATACATAAAGAGAGAGAGTTAGAGGGAGAGAGAGAGATGAGGTAGAGATCAGAGGGAGGAGAGAGACGGAGACGAGAGAATTGGAGAGTTAGAAGTATGGGGACGAGATGAAGAGACGAACCAGGGGGGAGTCGAGAGACGCAACTCGACTGAGAGCAGGAGGGTCGATGGAAGAAGAGCAGAAGAGCAGAGAATTATGGATTCCGAACACGGATATAGCAGAGGAGCCTGAAAGACGGAGAGAGTATGAGAGAAGAGACAAACGAGACGAAGGAGAGATGAGATGTAGCAAACTATGGCAGAAGAGAGGAAGCAGAGAACGAGGGAGAGCCAGAGCAGAGAGGCACGTATGAGTAGAGAGATGAGAGAGAGAGAGAGAGAGTAGACCGCTCGAAACGACCAAAGTACCACCCATTGTACAAAAAAAAGGATCTGTGATAGATGTGGAGATGCAAAAACTGATGCATTTGCATGTGTAGTACCAGAGAAGAAACAAGAGAGAAAGACTTTTAAGGGAAGTAGAAAAGAAGAGAAGGATGTGCCAGACGAGAGAGAGATGAACCCTGGAGAGATGAGATCGCCACCCAACTGATTGTATGTACGAAAGACCAGACAGAGGGAAGAGAGACATCTTTGTAAATTAAGTTACTTAAATACGTTAAATAATCGAAGGTCAGTCCTTCACAATGCTTGAATCAACAGAATAACTTTGTAAAAAGGTTGCTAAGACAGATATTATTTTACCGCAAATACCTTGACGATTGCTTCATCATATTCAAAGATCAAGCCTATGCCTCAGTTCTTCTACTAAAAGCCTAATATATAGAAAGAAATCCAGGACCTGGAATCTACTTGCTCGCGATTATTTATCTCATCAATCAATTTCTTAAAGTACGATTTTTCATCTTACGAGATTTTTGAAAGTTCGCGACGACTTCAATGAAATGGTAAAACATTAAGTTTTGAGACTATAATAATAAAAATAAAAAAAATTTATCTCGCAACTTCAAATGTTATTGTATTAATCTAAATATATTCTTTATTTGGTGTCTATTTGCGTACGAACAAGCGACAAATGAGTGCTACACTCTTCCTTTATTTTGCAGAACACCATACTGATATACCGGATCAGTGGGTCTGAAATTTCCTTAGTATAAATCTTTTCTTATTGAATAATAAAAAGCATTAACGATCACACACAATTACTAAATTAACAACTCTTACATTATAACAAAAACTTTCGTATAAATATTATTATTTAATCAAATAATAAACATTCGACGTAAATGCATGAAAAATATATGAAATTCCAAAGATAAAATATATATTCCACTTAACATTATTCTCTTTCTCCAGGGATCTCGTAGAGCATGAGCCATAGCGTATTTGCAATTATTACACAAAATATTACCTCGATTACTCCTAGGAAAACCTTGGGACCACCCTTCACCAGTACTGAAATCTCTTCTGGGTCTAGAAACAGACCCCAATTTTAAGATGTTCCCTGTCAAGGTTAATTCGCACCATGGGGTACCTACAACTCTACGAATCTTAAAACCCACCACAACAAGCCCCAAAAGTTTTTTAAAATATGCAATTAGGCCTGTTGCTTCGCCCATTCTAACTCTGATTTGCAAGGCCATTAATTATTATAAAACAAATCAACATCTTTTAGTTTGTATCGATAATTGTGAACACAATCGATATACGTCAATATAGCGATTAGGAAATGCTCATCAAAATTCAGCTCTTTAAAACATTATCACTATTAGCTGATTTCGAAGAAAGAGAGAGAGTTATCTCGAGAGAATTATATGTCTTCGTGGCCTCTTTTGAGAACATCTTTAGACCAAGACAAATAATTACTCATTTATACTAATAACAGAGCCTATTATAGGCCTGGACTACTGTAGTACCGGTGAATATTACAGGAAAGTGACTTTAATCGGGATATATTACTAGTTATACTATAGGGTTATCATCCTGATGAGTAGTTGAGGAAATATCTTCTTGTGGTCTATTTGGTCTGCTGTGGTATGTCATCATATATATATTATTATACGTCGTTTGTATGAGTAACTAATATATCTATATATATATATACGCTACTTTATATTTTCTAGTGTATTCAATTTCCTATTTAGTTAGGTAGGGAAATAATAGGAGGCGTTATAGGTAGATATAGTCACCTCATATAAAGTACAGTAAATGAAGCAACTTGCTTTTCTCTAATTTTGCGCAAATTCAATTTCTTGTTATAGTTTTCCATATCACTATTGTTTTACACATTCCCAACACTGGTACAATGGCAATCATTAGTGAAATTTTTGGAGGTTGATAGGTGTAAAGGTTAATCAATTTAAATTCAACAAAATTAACGTGGGAAATTTTCGCTACTCGTTGTCTCTCATATGTCGGATAGATTAATTAACACAAAATACTATTTTTTTATAGAATAGTCCGTATTATTATTATAATACTATTATATAATTATCTAGAAAAATACATAGTATAAAGAATTCTTGCTTTTAATAGCTTTGTTGATATTTTAAAGTAAGCTCAGTTTAATCTACAATATTTATGTGATTAAAACTACTATCTGAAAATAATAGGTTTGTTAATTGTACAAGATTTAATAACTTTTAAATAAGCCTAACTAATTAAAACGCATGTTCAATCTCTATATTTTAGGTTATTGACAAAAGAAAGATAGTCATAATTTTTGTTGAAGTAGACATGTTGATAATAGTAGAGTGGTGGTGCTGTTCGTAGCTGCGCACGGCGATTTAGGCTGAGTAACTAAGTAAACTCACAAAACGGAGAGTTCTAAATTGCAAATCAAATAATAATTTTTTGATCTAATAGTCAGCAATTGAAGATTGTACCAGGGAAAATAGTAATCATTTAAAGAATGAGAAGCAGAATGGGAGTTAAAGATAAATGAATTCATTGAGTTTGTTTCTCTAAACCAAAATTGTTCTTTATTTTCAAGTCCTGGAAAGAGAAGGACAGAAAAAAAAAATTAAAGTTCTCATTAAGATGGGACATTTCAACACAATACTTTGGTTTCCGTTGTCACTCTGCAATTTTCGTCATTAACAACTTGACTCTCCTATTGAAAAGTGAGTGGCATTTTGCCTCGGGTGAAATGAGTAATTAAAATCCTTTGGAGACCCTGTTTCCTGAAAATCAACATGGAGGGGAAATAAGAATAAATCATTTTAATAAATAAAAGGTTAAAATTCTAATAATTATTATTAGAGTGTTAACAATAAGAAATCGTTGGTAAGCGATAGATGAGCGATGAGCTTTTCTTAATAATTTATACGTTTAACCTTCTTGCGAAAGTTAATTAATCCACTCGTTTGAAAAAAGGGTAATATTACATTTACTATAGAAAATGAAAATATATAATACAATTAACATAAATACATCAATATTGGATGCAAAACTTGATAATGATGTAAAAAGTATTGAACTCGACAATCTCAGTTTTTTAGGCATCAGGACTCGAAAAATCCTTTTGCTATCGTTTTCAGAATTATAATAAAAAAAAATTAGAGTATACTGGAATAGGCAAGATTTTTCATAGATTATTATTACACGAATATCTGGATAAAGAAAAAGTTAGAGAATTAATTCAAAATCTATTAAGTTGATAGATCTATTAAGATTTTATTTTAGACTAGTTAATTTTAATTCACTTACTTTTTGCGATAATTTTAATTATAATTCATCTAAATACTGTATCAACCTTGGTGGCTTTGCTATCTTCATAATTATACATAATAATTTAAACTATATTTATTAATTATAAAGTTATAATATTCCCAACATACCATATTACTTATCCAACTCTATAAAAACAGATGAATCTATATAAAATTTATGTTTAATTAAGAATCAATAAAACCATTTTACCATTATTCATTAGCATACGTGGCCATACTACTAATATATGATATATATTAATAATATTATATATATTATATATATATAAATATATATATATATAATATATAATATTAGTATCTTTATTTTATAAATACCTTTATGTCTCTTAATATAGAAGAAGTTTTTATATAAATAATTTATAATATATATAATATACTTAGTATATAGTAATATATATATATATATTATATGAGGACCGTGAAAATATTATAGCTTACTGGTCAAGAGTACGCACATGATAGAGGAATATCTCCACGTTTACAAAATAATAGAAATACTACCATAAAAATGTTATATGATAAAGTACAAGTTTTTTCCATAATCCTCTTGAATAGTAAATCCCACAGTGAAATATTTTTTAAAGATTAAAACGCTGCACTTGTGGCTTTTTTTTTTTTTTTTTTTTTTTTTTTTTTTTTCTTTTTTTTTTTGGTTTGCATCAATTCGTTGGCACAAGGTTTGGTTCTTCCGCTTTTCTTGTTCTTCTTTCAATTTTTTTTTTTTTAATTCTCTTTGTTTTGTTTTTTTAATGGGGTTGGGGGCCGGATGAGAGCCAGAAAATTGGGAAGAAAAACTGGCTTAAAAGAGTAAAAGAAAAGTGGCAACGATTCCCGTTACCATTGATTAAAAAAAAAAATTGGATTTGGAAGTTGAGTCATGTGTTTAATATTATTTCTAAGTAAACTTAAAAACCCAACGAAAATGCAAAGAGACACAAAATGAGTCGTGAGAGGCTTACTTATATAAGAAACAAGATTGGTACATTGGAATGAACTTACATGATATAAAATTCTGGAATGTTTAGGAATGTCGGTCATAAATTTTAAATACTTTAAGAAGAATGTTGTGCAGTTTTAATTAGGGGCTGAAGTTGTAACAATATATGGTGCCGTATGAAAGAAGTAAGCAACTTGAGTTATAATAATATTATATCATATAATATATATATATATATATATATATATTATATATAATATATATAAACTATTAAATAATTTTGTTCCATTATTAAATTATATATATATAAATATTTATATTCATTATATAATATATTATATAATATTCTAATAAATATAAGAATGTTTTAGTATATGAGTCACAATTTTTAAAGTAATTTCATAAAAAGAACCAACGCGCTGCCCACAACTAAAAACATACATTTCCACACGAATTTAATCCCTGAAATACAGAAAATAAGTGATTATATTTTTAATATTCTTGTACCTATAAATATATTTTAAAAGATAAGTAAATAAAGGACGGTATCTATTACTTATCATTACTAATAACTGAAATGGGGATGGGAACGACCTACGATACGTATGGCCATTGCTATAAATTAAAATAATATTGTATACTAAGGATTATTAATAAGTATATTGGGGTGAATGTTAAACAATCACATGAAGATATTGTTTTGAAACTATACTAACTAGATATTAAAGGATAAAATAAATAAGATTAATACAGTAGAATATTTACAAAGCATATAAATTTCATAACTTAACAAAAAAAAATAAATATTAGTTTTTCCTATATATAATGTTTTAATAAAAAATAACAATTATGATATATGTAACAAAAATTGTATTGAAAATGTTAATATGAAGCAATGAGTGACTTATAATTTTTTAAGTACTTCAAACAAAGGAAACATAAATTTTTCAGCAAATAAATAAAAATAATTACATTATTAATATTATTATTTAATTTATCTCAGTAGTTTTAATAACTAAGAAAGTCATCGCATACAGTAAAAATGTGATTTTTATGTTATAATCTATAAAATATGTACAAAAAGATAATTCAGCAGAAAATTAAAGTAAATTTTACATACTATATAAATAAAACCACTATACTCTATACTAAAAGGTATAAAAGTTGCGTTACTGTTAAAATCTATAATTTTTTTTTTTTTTTAAAAAAAAAGGAAATTTGAATTGCCATTTAAACAATATCAAAATAATTTATAAAAAATTGAAAACGTTGATAAAAAAATAAAAAAAGTTTTAAAAGTTAAACTATAAAATGGATTTTTAATGTAAGATCATCATTTTATGATGTGTTTTTGCCAAGTTACAGAATTATTGCTATTCCAAAAGTTTTAAAATAAAAAATTCCTAAAAGGGCTCATATTATTTTCGTAGCTAAGATAACTAAGGGGTTATCTGCTTATAAAAGCGAGCACGGTTACGACATAGTTTTTATGATGAGAAGGTTGTCCATAAGAAATGGAACACAGTTAACACAGTCAAATTAAATATGAATAGATATATAAAAACCAGAAAGGAAGAAAAATGTTCGTATAGTAAGCAGTTATTATGCGGTTACCTACATAATAAATGGTTATAAATAACTAAAAAAAAACAAACAATAAACAAAACAATGTTATTTAGTTAAAACCAAATTCATTTATTATTACATATTATTTTTTTATATATTATTAATTTTTCTTGCAATATTTATATAAAAATCATCATTGTTAGTTAGATATTGTAATAGGTTTTAAGAAGAGAGATAAAAATGTGTTTTTGAAAAGGATTGACTAGAATAACATTAAAAAGGGGAATTTGAGGGAGACAGTAATTGAGAAATTATTCGCTTGTGAAAATATCTCAATTGCAAGAACATTAAAATTATTAAATTTAAATAAACAGTGAAATTTATCTAAATATGTATTTCGATTTAAAAATGAAAGTCTTAACGAAACATTTAATTTCTTGCTACTAAAGGACGAGGATATTGAAAGGAATGGGCATATAGAACTAGAATAACAAAAGATTATACGGGTCAACTAATTTCATGAGTAGTTAGATGAATATATTTATAGATAGCAATATTTTTTTTTTTCAATCAAAACACTACTTTACGGCACAGCCTTTTCTAGGTGGTGGGGTAGACAGAGGAGTAAAACAAGCTATTTCTTGCCGCTTTCATTCCAAAAAGAGGATTATTTAAAAAAATAATTACATAAATATGTAAAAATTTTTTATTTAAAAATGAAAAACCGCATTTTAGATATGCTTCATGTTGATTTTATAAAATCAATAAAGCGTACACCCATAGGCGTGGATATAGGGGGAGGCAACACTACGTAAATATACTACCAGTGTATAGAACAAATCACACAACTACTTAAATATTATTATATCATCAAAATAAATTAGTGTAATAAAATAACAAATTGATGTGCTAAAGCAAGGTTTCGATATCCATAGGCGAGTGACCGTAGTATCACTTTATATTAATTATTAAAACATTTTATGTATATATATACTAATATATAGATATATAAAAGATAAAATAATTATATTATAGTATACGCATATATTTAAAACATCAGTATCTATTCATTTTAGATTCAGCAGTATAATATAATTATATAAATATAATATATACTTAATTATATAAATTATGATATATTATTATATACTTTTAAGTTTTTCACTTTATATTACTCTATGAAAGCGTTCCAAAATGATCTCTTAACCAGTCAATTAAGTTTATTCAGTACAGCACTGAATTGGCATTTCCCACTAGGCTTAAATCGATACCACGATTAAAACTAAATTTTGCATATATAAGATAATCTATAACTATATCACACATATAATATATATATACCTAATTTATATATTAATAATATATAATATATACTATATACGTATAATTCAATTATATTTACTTAGTATATAATATTAGCAGATATTTATCTTTATACTATTTATATAATATATTATATACTAATTAAATTTCACTATATTTTTATTTTTTATTTATTTTTTCTATTCTTTATAGTTATATGCAATTAATATGATATAAGTAGTATATTAATATAGATAAATTTTTTTTATTTAAGAATCATGTAAAAAAATCAATTGTTTGTAAAACAAAACTAAACACAGTTTATTTTTATTTTCTTATTCAAATTGATAGCCCTTAGTAAATGAATAAATTAAAAAAGTGTATTAAAAATTAGATTTTATTTCATAATTTTTAAAAAAATAATATATTCATATTCACACGTAATAAAATGATTAAATATGTAAGAATATATATATTATTATATATATATTAATAATATTAAATATTAATTAATATTTTATAATACCTCACAACATATTTATATATATAAAGTGAATATATAATATAATGATATTATAATTTACATAATCTTCCACTATTTTATTTGTATTGGTGGGTAAGTGTAAATGTTTGTGTGATATGTTGTTTATGAGTGTTGATTTTTCCTGTAGATAATTTAAATAATAAATTTTTTTAATAATCACATAAAAAAATTCTTAAAATCTCTTTGGTGGTTGTTTTCTTTTAGCTTATAGGAATTAAGTTTTTTTTATTTGATATAATATAAAGCGTTGTTTTTCTTCTATATATCTTGTACTTGCCTTTAATTGAATTTATTTTTATTTTTTCGGTTTTTTATTTTTGTTTGTTTTTTGTCTTTATCCTTTATAATCATTTAAACATATTTCAAAATATATAATAGAAACTAATATGTAATTTTTTATTTTAAGTATTATTATTTTTTTTTTTTTTTTTTTATATAGGTACCATTTTTAATTATTTCATAAATTATTTTTGCTACTGAATTTAAATTTAATAATCTTAATTAATTTTTTTTTTTTTTTGTGGTTACTTTTTAAATTATATTGTTTTTTTTTCTTTTCTCTTACCTAATTTTTGAGAACATTATAAATTTTTCGTATCTCTGATGATCATATTTTTTAAATTAAACTTTTCTATTCTTTATTAATTATTAATGCTTTAGAGTTTGTCTTCAATAACTTATTGGTTTCAAAAAAATATGAGTAGTGAATTTTTTTTAGGTTATTCTCTCAAAAAGGAAAACCCACATTTATTGTAACTTTTGTTTCTCTTTTCTTATAATTATTTCTTAATTTATTTTTTTTTTTAATGTGTTAGTTATCAATTCAAGGATTACTTCTCTTTATTGAATTTTAATAGTGTTTTTTTTTTTTCATTCACCATATTATAAAAGATAAAATATGCATTTGTTTGAGCTTTCTTTAATTTTTCCCTTATAAATATTAATTTCTGCTATAATATATGTTATTTTAATTTTTTTGTAATAAGCAATTTTTCCTTGTTTCCTATATCGTGTCCCTTCATGGTACAAACTTAAAGGTTTATACTTTCAATTTTGTTTTTGAATTTAAATATAATATATACTTTTTGAAAATTAATTAAATTTTAGAATTTTTATTTGATTTTATTTTTTAAAATTGTTTCACTGCTACCTTATTTTTCTCTTATTGTCAGTTTTTTTTTTTTTTTTTTTTTTTTTTTTTTTCTCTAAATTTTATATTAAGTGCCTTCTTATTTTCTTTTTTATTAATACTAGTCGGAATTCCACGCGTATCATTTGTACATATATTTTATAATTATTTTTTGTTTATTTTTTATCTATGTTTTATTTCTTTTTCTGATCACATAGTAAAGTGTAGAGATCTTAATATTTATTAATTTAATATTTTTTTATTTTTTTTAATAAAAAAACAACATTTGGCACCAAATTTATTTTTAGACTCTTTATCTTTTTCTCCCCCTATCTCTTTTTCATCGTTTTTGTGGCAGCAGAAAGGGTTTAAATTAATAAATGTTGATATCTCGGAAACTAAATAAAATAAAATATTACTAAATTTTATTATCATAAGAATTTATTTTTAAAAATACCATGTATGTATAAACCTTATTCTGAAAAAGTTCTATGAAAATACTATTTTTCGGAAACAAGGTAACTTAAGTGTGTTAAACGAAACAATTCAAAATTAAACTTCCTATAAATGGATGTTGGAATTATTAAATATAAAATAAATGGTTAAATTGTTTTATATATAAATCAATATATATTTTACTGTAATTTTATTATTTATTTTATTATCATAATATAAATTAATTATATGGACTATTAGTTGTGTTTTCCGTTATATATATATATATCTTCCGTGATTGTGTTTTTTTTCTTCTTATACTTTGTGAGTTTTTTGTTTTTTTTAACAAAATTTTATAATTACAATTTTTATTTTTTTTTTTTGCATATTAATTATAATTTTTTATATTTTTTTTTTTTTTTATTTTTCAGCTTTCTGCTTTTGGAATAAACACTTTTCTCCCCTCTCTTATCAGCTACCTTTTCTCATGTCTACGTTTAATAATAAAAATTATTATTGAAGAAATTATCAGTTAATGGTATACATGAATTATTCGCCAAAGAGACAAATTTAAGCTTTAAAGTAAACATCAATTCATTAGAATATAATTTTCTCTTTTCAAAAAGATTTTTTTTTTCGTATCTTTTTTTTTTTTCTTTTGTTCTTGCGGTTTTTAAATTATATATAGTGAGTAATTTTGTGTACTAGCATAGTTTCAATGAAGATCTTCTATATACCATTATATATATCTCTTTATTATATTATAAACCAAATTCAAATAACATTAATCCCCCTCTACTTTGTTAAGTCATAAACTACCACCCATATATATATATATTAAATCTTCTAGGACATATTAATAAAATAAATCTCACCAACAAAAGTTAGACGTTTCTATTGTGTATCCCAGCGAATGGTGGCTTACTGCGCATCCATGTTCATATTTGGTTTCTGAATTTGGGTTTGTTTGGGTGGCAAAGGGCTAAGAAACATAATATCGACGTCAATTGATTTTGGACTTAAAACTAATATAGTTCTAGAAGATTAAAAAAAAGGATTTTAAAAGATAATTTATTTGTGAATTAAGAGGATTTCCGATGTTTGATTTTCCTTATCTTCGTCTCCATGTTGTATAATAGAGAGAATTTTTTTTTGTGTACAAGTTGTATTGTACACAGTTTTACATATATATATATAATTACTATATATTTATATTTATAATATATATTATCAAATTATGTTATAGGTAGCTGACCTACTAGTTATATATATATATATTATATAGGTGTGTGTATATTAATATTAATTTAATATATATAGAAAATATGAATTTCTAAATAATAATTATATAAATATATTTATTAAAATATAATAAGTATTGTTAAATTCGTTTTATAAAAATTATAATAATCATCATAATTTATATTTTAATATTATAGTTATATATTAGGGCCCTTGTGAAAAAACCTGCAGAGGAAACTTATTATCTCTAGAGAAATAATGTTTCTAGATCTTAACTAAAATTCCTGAAGAATATAACTTTTTTCATATAAATAAATTTTAAAAAAAAAAAAAATTTGGGCGCGTAATGCAATTATTATTTTATTAATTAATTATTATTATATTATTATTATTATTTAGTATTGATCTATTATATCTATTATTTTATATTTTCTATCTTAATTAAATTAATTATTATTATTGTGCATTTTTCCGGTTACTTAGAGACTGTATGTGTTATAATATCACCTTAAAGATAGCAAATTATAATAAAAATATACTAACAATTCTTATAGAAGTGCATTATTCAACATCTATCTAAAATTTATATCTATATAGTAATGATTAATCATCCACATATAATTATATATATATGTTATAAATATTATATATAATATATATATATATTATAATAATTATATTTTATATATTTAATATATATTATATAATATTATAATCTTATCTTATGATACTGTGAGTATAAGAGGGTTATAAATTAAGAAATTAGCTACAAAATTATATATAGTAAATTGATACTAGTAATTTATTACAATATTTATGGTAAATGTATTAATTTTTTTTTTTTTTTTTTTATTTTTTTTTAATTCTATAATATTATTAACTTTATTCAAAAAAGTTTTGGTTATGTGTGTGTGCTTGTGTTTATGTGTTTGATTTTTTGATACCGGCAGTTTTTTAAAGTTAAGGGAAGAATTGCGCGTTTCCTTTTTAAAATAACCTTTGAAAATAATATTCGTAATTCTTTAAATATTATATTCATTCTAAGAGTACAAAAATATAAAAAATATAGGAAGGAAATAAGAAAGGTTAATAAAAATCGAGGAAAATTGAAAAATAAACAACCATAAAAAACGCAAATAAAATGAAGAAACAAAAAAAAAATCTAGACAAAATGAGTTGAGATTATTTAAAATAAAAACAGTGATGAAATATTTTAGAACTTAATTTCTAGATTCATTAATATTCAAAATACCAAACAAAGAAAATCAAAAACTCACACCATGGAGTATAAATTATTATATATATAGTATTATTAATAATATATTATATATATATCATGATATGATAAATTATATATTATATTTATACTAAGAGGTTGGTGGCAGGATTAATTATATATAATATATGATATATATAGTAACTTAGGAAAATAATATATATATTAAGTACTATATAGTAATATACATATATATATTAATAATATTAATATCTTTTTAATCTTTACAGCGTAGTTCACAAAATTTCGCTATTAATTCCATTATGCTTTTCATCATATACTATCCTCCAAAAAACAGTTACGGAACGGGAGGGGTCAGCAAGGTTACTCTGATTCAAGGTACATGCCTTCTATTATACTCACCGCCTGGCAGAAAGAAACAACAAATCAATTAACCCTGTGAAAAAGCAATATCCCTAATGGCGAAGCAAGATGTTCAAGCAATACTAAAAATTGCATTTTAGAAAAATTCACTGACTATTAGGGTTTTAAAACAACTATCACTGTCTAGCAGTCAAGATAGCATTATTTGGGATCAAAAATCAATATGCGAAGTACACGAATATCACGTCTAAGACCTCGGTAATCATAAATTTTTATATAAGTCTATCTGGTTTTAATCTTTTACTTTAAATATGAAAAATGCTAATAAAAAAATAATCCGCAACTTGAGCCGCATTATCAGTATCATTTTAAAAGTATTAGATATTTACACATTTGCACTCTTAATTCCCACCATTTAGACTCTCTTCTCCGTATGCCCTAGAACATAATGGTTTTTTAATAAGGAGATGAAGGAGTTCGACAAAAGTGTACAAAAAAATAAACAATTTTAGTTAATTGTTTAATTTGTATATGTTTATGAAAATTGTTTATATTTGATATTAAACCGTTGTATCCATTTGGTTCTTTTGTTTTAATTTTCCCATCGACGTTCTCCCCCAGTTGACTCTTTGGTAAAAAAAGAATAGCTCAATAAAATATTTTTTTGAAATAAATCAAAAATGTTTCCTACAAAAGCTCAAAAATTCTTAGATTGAATATAACAATAGTTAGTTTCTATCATAAATTTCCGGAGAAAAAAAATTTCAGTTGAAGGAACCGAATTTAAAAAATTTACTTTTGGATCAGTTAAGTAAAATACAAATTCATGATTTTTAGTAACAGTATATAATCTGCTAAGGTATATAGAGGTATTAGGAACTTCTGTTACGCTCTGCTGATTTTGCTTTTTCCTTCTCGCTGGATATCTGATATTAATAATAACAAAATATGTTATATTATTATTTGTGGTTATCTCATCTGAATATATTACTTGCTCCAAATGAAATTATTTTAGGTGAGATCCTAAGTAAAAGATCGAAGACAAAATTGAGGCCGAAAATTAATAATACTGATGAGGACTCCACACCTAAAGATCATCTTCAAAACTAAGATTCTAATTAGTTCACGCTTAGCTATTTGTATTATATCATCCTAATTACATAAAATTTATCTACACTATCTACCATAAAAGTCAAAACATGGGTCATAAATAAGAATAAATTCGGTAAGATTGTTTATACAAGACGTTTTAAAGTCAAATATCTTATAATAATAAAAGACATCATGTCATGATGAGGTTCCGTAATTGTAGAGATTAAGGAATTACGATTGGTTATAATATATATTATATATAATATATATAATAGCACTTATATTAAAAATTATATATACATTAATAATTTATATATGAGTAATATATATTATTACATACGTTCCTTATATAAAATACCATATATGTTATCCTTAAGGCTACGTGAATAGAGAGATCTTAAATGTTTGGAATATAAATGATGCATGATAATATATTATAGATACACTGATAGTAATATCATGAGCAGTTTGGGATTTAATTTAAGATTTAGAATTTTGCTCATTAAAATAAACAGTATAATATAGACGTATCGAATCTGAACGTGACTTCAGACTTCCTGCATGTTTCCGTGAATAAGGTTTATTAAAACCCTAATGGATTTGGAAAAAAAATATAATCCTTACAAACAATGGACACATTTGGTTAGTGTACTTTGCTATACTACTTTCCTCCATTCTAAAAACGATAGCGAAACATGTTTCATCTAGGCTGTAATATTTGCGCATGTCCGAATTGCGTTTAACATTGTAGCATAAAAGTCTATAGAAGTTTAATTATTTGATGATCGTTGACGGAGTTGACTATAACTCGGATGTATCCAAAGATATCATTCGTGTACTTTATGTTATCATTTGGCATTATAACTATAACTTTTATATTATATTTTATGGGCTTAATATTATAATTTATTACCCCATTTATTGAGGCCGAAAACACTAATTAATTATAATTTTAATTGATTAATTGTTTGTATAATACAGGATGTTAAACGGATTCTTGGCCTGAGTAAATAGAAAATTTATATAAATAATATCTTTCTTCACATTAATTATCAACATTATATAAATAGTATATATTTTGATGATAAAATATATATATTATATAATTAAATATAATATATTATATTAATATAATAATAATATTATATATGGTAGAAATTGGGTAGATGTATTTTTTTGAAGTATTGAAGCCCTTTTATTAAGTTTCTAATTATTTCATCTTTAAAACACTATTATTGTTGTTTTTGTTTCTCCAACAACCAAGCATATATTTTATTTCAATATTCCGCAGAATTAAACTATCCCCAAAATATTACTAATGCTTGAATGAATAAATATTTTAAACGATTTTTAAAATATACAAGGCAAATTTTTTTTACTTCACTTAAACTGCGTAAATAAAATAAACAGTCACATAAATTTCATACTTTTGAATATATATATTTATATAAATATAATATATATAGTTATTATTATATATATATATATAATATATATATATAATATATCATATTATATGTATATATATATTATATAACTTATATATATAATATATATTATATTTATATATTAATAATTATATTGAAATTATATATTTTATATAATGTATATATTATATTATTCCTCAATAAATATACTATATATATTATTATATAATAATAAGTGCGCCTATGTATTAGATTATACGATAGAGAATAGCCTATCCCACCTTGAAAATTATTAAACAATCTGAGGAAATAAAAATTGCATCAATATACTAATATATGTATATGAATAATAAATTATATAATTATAGAAATATCAGATAATAATAATAATAATGATAATCTAATTCAATAATAATAATAATTGCATTTATGTTACCAAATATTTTTAAAAAGTTTAATTACTGACTTGCTAAGAAAAATTTCCCTATGTAAAGGTCTAGAAATAATTTTATTCATCCTAGGTATGTGTATATTTGCAACTCTTAGAGCCTTCCTGTTGGCGCATATTATATATATATAATATATATATATATATATATATTTATATATATTATATAAATATAATATATATATATATATATATAATTATATATATATCTTATATAATATAATTATAATATATATATATATAATAAAAAAAATATATAGAATTAAAAACGATAAGTAACCGTATCTTATTATTAACTTAAGGAAGGAGCACTTGCTTAAATTGTTTAAAATGAGACGAAAGAAAAGAAATCAACGATCGGAAATCCGTCTTAATTACAAAATCTTTACAAATCGCTTTTACTCCAAATAGTTTAAAAAACCACAGGTCTCGAGATTCTTAATTTTCAACCACTCTAAATTTCAACAAAATGGTAAAATAATAAGATGCAAAACTGTAGGTGAAATTTTGCAATTAATATCGCAGAAATTTCATAATTAAAATAAGTGTAACTGATTAATCAGTTAGGTTTAAATTAACTACTCTTGTTCTTAAGAAGCTCGGGGACCCATGGGTTTGAGAAATCTTTGACCTTTGCTCATCTTCTTTATAACTTAAAATTCGCAGACCAAGAAGAATACTTAAAACTCCTAAAGCGTATTTATGAATATATTTTTACTACTCAATTTTGACGGCACAATCTTTCATTATATATTTTTGTAAATTAATATTTTATATAATAAGTACATTGAGGCTGTAGGGAAAGTTTCGAGAAAAGCGGGACAATAAAATAATATATATTTTAAATCTAATGTAAACTGAAACATATCAGTGAGAACCTCTTGTATTTTTGTGAACCTTGTTTGATATTTTTTATAAATTATCAATTTTGTTTTAATCTTTTTAACTATTTATATTTAATTCACTATTTCTTTAGGTTATTGATATAGTTTCGTAACGTAGTTTCCTTGTTCCGAAAATCTTATTTCAAGAACTTTCAAATTAAGTTTAATGTATTTAAAAAAATATGATCTAAGAGTATTTATAGTTTCGTTTAAAATAAAATTTATTTTGCGGCAAAAACGAAAGAGAAAAGGTCAAATATTGGGAGTTTTATAGAGATTGATTATTTATATTATTTCCAGTTTGTGTTTACATAGTAAATATCATTATATTTATTACATCACCTTTTAAGAAATAAACAATAATTATTGGCTGATTAAATTACGTTCAATACTTTTTATTTATTTAATCTATTATTTCATTATAGTTCAGTATTTTTCAAACATTGAAGTAAAGCTAGTTTGTCCATGAAGGGACACTATAGAACTAGAAAATTGTACAAAAAAATTTATAAATTATAACAGATTATTTTTTAGGAAATTAGAAGCTCAAACAAAATTAGTACATTTTAGCTCTAATATATGGATGAATAACCTAATCTAATTCTGGTTGCCCAGATTCTACCTTAAAATATAGTATTTTAGAAACAAGTAATAATAAGCCTTAAAATTTGGTCTAAGCACTCTCGTAGTCCCAATAGATTGAAAAGACTCTAAGCAGCATTAGAGATATAAAGTTTTTAAAATGATTTCGAATATGAATTAATTTTACAAAATTTGGTCGTATATTTTAAAAAATAACCACAAAAAAGTAACATATTTAGATTTTAAATTACTTTGGTATTTGATTCTTGTCTGCTTCGTATAATACTTTTGTTTCCTTTACGAAAATTAATGTCTAGCTAGCCAATTATTTTCATTTGGTGACACACTTGAGACACGTCTTTTTTATTTTCAATACATTATTTCTATTTGTTGAAACTTCAGTTTTTATTATGTGATTTTTAAATTTTTAATTCTACGGAAATGCGATATAGATTATACATTCACACAAACATTTACACGTACCCACAATACAATATATATATATATTATATATATATATCTAATAAGAAATTAAAAATAAATAATAATTTTAGTAAAACTACTTTTACTTGATAATTGTAGATTTTAAATTAATATATATATATATTTAAAATACTATATAATATATAATAATAATATAATATATATATCATATTATATAATATATAGTAATATAATAATAACCACAACTTTAAATAACATTTCTTTTATAAATAAATAAGTTTTGTAGAAAAAATAGTGTTTCGTTTTCAGGTATTATGTTTATTTTTAATTAATATATATATAATATATATATATATAGCTATAATATATATAATATAAATATAATATATATATATAATTATATTATAGTAATATATATTTAATATATATATATATATTATATATAATTTAGATTACTAATATATTATAATATATATATATATGATCTAATATAATATTATACTATATATATATATATATATATATTCATATGCAATTTTACTTTATATCGTTTATGGTATATCAACATTTTTTGAATTTATTGATAAAGGTTTAATGTTTAGATCCATTCTGGTGACGCTTCATATATATATATATTATATATAATATTATATATAGATATATATAATATATATATAATATATTATACAATATAGATATTATATATATCTTATATATATATTATATATATTATATATATTATATATATATATCTATATATATATATATAATATCAGTATATAGTATAATAATCCTACCAATCAGCCTTATACAAATTGCTATAGCACAAGATTAATATATAACAATAATTAAAATATAGTTTTTCGCAAAACTGTCAGTACGTTGCTGCTAATTAGCATATGCACATTATTCAATTGAAGCAAAGTGCATGTCTTATTTTAAAAAAAAATTTTATTATTGATTATTAAATAGATACTTTTGAAAAGAGATTTCGGTGTCTTAGCTAATAATGTTTAATTTAACACAAAAATGTGAAAAAAAAAACTTGGAACATTTTATGTTTTTAATTTCAAATTAGACCCATGGGTCGTGATATTTAAAAGTTAAATATAGTTTTTATAGGTGTGCTTGTTCAAAGAACACTATGTGAAGAACTAGTAAATATCTTTACGATTAATTAATTTAGGTCTTAAATATTATTGCATTAATTCTTCTCAATGCCAACCTTGTATAACTCTCTCCTTATACGCAAACATGTTTTATGCGCCTTTCGTACTCCTTAAAAACACAATTTTTTCTTTTTTTAACAAAAATATTTCTAAAAGTGATTATGTTAAATTTTGGATGAATGCCCTTTTAAACTAAATAACATTGTTTTTTTTTATTGTTTTTTATTAGTTTGATAACCATTTCTATATGTAGGTAACCAGATAAATAACTCGCTACTATACCAATTTTACCTCCTTAATATGCTTTATATCTATATATTTTATTTATTTGTACTTGTTTAAATTAATTTAATTCTTTATTTGATCTTTCATCATAAAACATGATCCGGATGCTGTCGCTTATTACAAGCAGATTCAACCCTTAAGCGTACGAATGAGCCTTTAGTGAATTTTTTTAACTTGAAAGCCAAATATTCTGTAATTTGGATAACTACAAAATTAGTTATATTAGACTCCAATAAAATCCAATTTATAGTAAAAACTTTTAAACATTCATTTTAGAATTATTGATTCCACAAGGCAGTTTTAGTTCAAATTACTTTTAAAAAAAATAAAAATTATATGATACTATAAAAGTAATAAATCATGCGTTTGGCAGCGTAGCGTTTATAAGTGTAAAATTTACCCCAAAGGCCTAATTAAACAATAAACATAAAAATCACTATTCTGTGACACTAAATAGCACTGTTAAGTTATAGTGATGATAATAATAATAATATTAATAATGATAATTATTTTTAAGTGAAATTTGTACTTTTGTACACCATTTTTAATCAAAATTGTAATATTTATCATTTAGTTATTTTGTACATTATTGCAATTTGTTATTCTTATTTTTAAACATATATATGGAACTAATATTTTTTATTTTGTATTGCATTTGTAACCGCTGTAAATAATGTCTGCCTTAATGTGTTTTTTATCCGTTTATATTTGTGAATAGTTTTCCAGCAATCGAATGCCTGTGATGTTAAATTCAAGTATAATAATTGCTTTAGTACATATTTTATGCTATAGCAATGGCCATACGACGTTCCCGCATTATCAGTCATTACTTAGCGTAGAATGATAGCATATGATACTGGTCTTTATTCTTATCTATTATTATCTTAGAAGAAATAAAAATATATAAAATATATATATTTAGGTGTAAAATCGTGGGATGTTTTGTGTGGGCGGCGCGTTGTTCTTTAGAAATCTTATTGCTCATTCTTTTTTATTGTAATATATGACTATATATTATATATATATTATATTATATATATATTATAGTATATATTATATATTATAATATATATATATATATATACTATATATTTTATATATATAATATATATTAAATATATATAAGATTGTCTCTATACTCGCCAAATTGTATACTTCAGCTCCCTAATTAAACCTTGCAACCAAATTTCTTAGTATTAGATTTTATGGATAAAGGGAGCTTTAATATTTAGATTTTCTTTTTATATTCATAGTAAGTTCATATCCAATGTACCAATGCTTGTTTCTTTATATACAGCTCCACGAACTCCTTTTGTGCTCTTGGCATTTTTCGTGGGTTTTTTAAGTTTGTACTTAGAAATAATCTAACACAATGAGTGTGCTCCAAATCAATTTTTTACACACTCAAGGCTAAGGGATATCTTGCACCGTTTTCTTATACTCTTTGCAGTTTTTCCCATTTTCTCCACCCACCATTAAAAAAAAAAAAACAAGAGATAAAAAAAGTTAGAAGAAAAGCGGGACAAAAAAATGGTGCAACGAATTGATGCAAAACCAAAAAAAGAAAAAATAATAAAAAAAAAAAACAAAAGCCACAAGTGCAGCGTTTACTTAAAAATTATTATTTCAACTGTGGATTTCAAAAATAACAGAAAAAAATGTGTAGTGCTTATATCAATAATAACAATTTTAGGTATTACTTATCTTGTTAAAAGTGATATCTCTAATCATGTGGTACTCTTGACCAAGTATAGCTATAATATTTTTCCAGGTTCTCAAATATATATATATTAAATATATATATATAATAATTATATATATAATATATATATTATATATTATAGTATCTATAATATATATATATAATATGATATATATATTATATACAATATAATATATATAATATATATTATACTATATAATATATATATATATATATAAATATTATATATATTATATATATATAATTAGTTATGGCGTAATTGCTGGTAATCGGTTTGTTCTTATTAAACCGTATTTTTAGCTTCACTGTTTTATAAGGTGGGTGTGTGATTTATAATTTATAATAATACAGAGATATAATGTTTGTAGAAGATAGCAAAGCCACCAAGGTTGATACAGTATTTAGATGAATTTAAAATATCTGCAATAGAAAGTGAAGTAATATTAACTAGTCTAAATATACACTTAGTATCAACTGTTAATATCACTTCTTTCCAGATAAATATTTAATTTCAAATTTTCAAAACATGCAACTTTTATTTTCTTTTTATAATAATCAAAGATTGAGTGTGATGCTAAAAATAATATTTTTTTTTTATTTAGCTTAGAATGAAAACTAATAATCAAAGAATAATAATAATAATGATTAATACTTAATAATGATGTACAAACAGTATCTATAGTCCAGAGTGTTGATATTATCGATTTACCTTTGGTTCATGATACACTTTCAATGCCATGTCAGTAATGCGAATCTGTGCAGATGTGAATGTCCATTTTGACTGTTTTAATTTCTTCTTCAGCTAATAAAACTGTTAAAAATCTTGACTTATAACTCCATTCCTTAAAACTGATTTTGAAGTTTGTCTTTATTGAGATTTCAACCTTCCTTTTAATCAATTGCCTTTCTCACGATTAAACTAAGAGAAAAGTAAATAATTTTTTTTTAATTTTGTTTCTGAAAGATCAGAGTAGTTTACGATATTGATAACTGCTCTTGAACTGGTTCTTATTATCTTTGTTGATAAGAGTTTAAGACTGGATATTACAAAGGAACCAAACTAACGTTTATTGTATTAAAATGAGAAGGTAATGAAAGATGCTTAAAAAAAAAAATCACAAAGATAACAATATGATCTACTGTTACTTACTTGGTAGCCCTCGCTCTCTGCCTACAGAAGCGGCAACATGTAGATAATTTTGGACACGCAGCAAAGCGGAATCCACAGACGAAGTATAGAGTTAGTCTGATGTCGAGGTAAGCGAGTTTAGTAAGAGATGTTTGTGTGTAATTTGTCAGGGAGTCCACTTTGAAGATTTAGGGGGGGAGCCTTGTGATTAAATTTTATATTCTGAAGGGAGGGGGGGGGATGGTGCCAGAGCGAAGACGACGGGACAGCATATGTTTGAAGTCAAGGTTTGTTTCTTAGGATGATTAATTTAGGAGGGCCGGCTTGAGTATGGTGTTTGGATATTGGAGATGCTTTTTTGTGTTAATTAAGTGTGAATGTGTTTAATAATGGGAGTTCTGGGGGGGGGGGGGGTGTGTTGTAAATGTAAGAATAGTAAATGGTAGGGAGTAACTATTTCCTTCTTGGCGCATGGGGGGTGGGGTTATAATGTTTTGGTGTAAAGGTAGTCTGTTGATAGATTATTTGCTGTAAATATTTTCTGCTATTCATATACAGATGCTCTATACAGTGAGATATTTGATTCGAGTTGTAAGTGGGGAAGGGAGGCATACCTGTTATATATTCTAATAGTTTTGTTTTGAACAACCTCTCAGTTTTTTTGATGATTGGATTTGTGAAATGGGGAGCCCAAGGCGGGCGTGCGATATTTAAGATTGGGCAGGATTGTCTGTACACTATTGAGCGGGACTCTGTGTTAGCTAAATGCTCCGGTTTTAGTGTTTTCATAGCATTCTATTTATGTTTGGCTGTAGAAGTAATATTTTGTTTATATATATATATATATATATATATATAATATATATATTATAATATATACGTATATATAATATATATATTATATATATATATATATATATATATTATATATATTATAATATATAATATTGGGTATATACTTTTTGATGTCAGTGTATCAGGGCATCACACACGCTGACAGAGATAGGGCATACTGGGTGAAAAAAGTCAGTGACGATGGGGATTGTCATGATATATGCTTTCAGAGTGTCAAAGGAGATTTGGATGGGAATATTGTATATTCAGTCAGTCAGAAAGAAGTAAATGAAAGACTTCATAAACTTTATACCTTAGTATTACTTATAAATAGATATAAGATTATATAAGAAGAATCAAATGTTTATAAGACATTCAAGTGTGAAGAGTACTAATAAAGTAGAGATTACTACTAAGAGTGGAAGGATTCGACAGAGATGATGGATGATCTTTTAAGGTGTATGACCGGTAAAGTGAGGATAATAGACGGCGAAGTGAAGGTGCAGATGGGAAATCCGTGAAGATAGAGGCGGACGGATTTGAGGGTGTGGCGAACGGCAATTTGCAAGAATAGGGAGGAGGGTTACCCGGGAATATATATGTGATGATGATTAGCGTGCCAATAACGGCGGCGTGCCAAGTATCAGCTGTGTAAGCGTTTTTCGTCTGTGAGGAGAACTGTCACCAATATTGGCTTTATGTTTCTGAAGTTCGTCCGTCGCTTGATCCTCGTCTCCCAGGCAGTCGTTGCACAGAGTTCGAAAGACCTTGTCTGGAGAGCAGGATGAGGTAATGCGGTTGATGGAGAGCTGTCGAATGGCGGTCCCGGGAGGTACCTGGAGACAACTTCGAAAGAGGAGGTGCCATTTTGGCATCTCTGTCAGAGATTCATTGCGTGTTCCTAGATAGAGGGGGTCCAACAGGTAAAGATGAATTGTGTGTTCGTTAAGGGAATGGCAGCAAGAAAATTGCTGTACAGGGATTCTTGTGTTTTTAAGGAATAAGCGGTTTTTAAGAGTTTGTAGCGCACTGAGCGAGAATCTGAATTAAATGATCGATGAGTGATCGTGGTTAAAGATTAAAAATTCGAGAAGGGCAATCCTTATAAGCCATTAATTTCTGCGTAAAAATTGAAGCATGGGAGGGGGGGGGGGTTGGAGAGGGTTGCGTGGAAAGGCAGGCAGATGCGGCCACAGCTGTTTCCTGTTGTTGAGCCGTCAGTAAACGATGAGTAAATTCATCATGTACTGCGGAAGTATGCAGGAATGCTGACTTTTTGAAGAAACGAGGCGAAGCCGGAGGCTAGGAGTTTGGAGAAGAGGAGGTCAGAGCAGCAATGGTGGGAGGCGGGGAAGTAGCCGAAGGGTGTGTACCTACGACGTATAAAAGAAAAGGCAGGCGAGCTTTTGATAGAGGAATGTTTATGGAATGTTAGGATGGTTATAACCGTGTTTGAGAATGGCCAGGTAATTGGGGATTCTGAGGATAGTCCTGCCAGAATCGGTGTCAGAGGCAGGACGGTATTATGGGGGTTTGTGAAGAACAGAAGGAGCTTGGTACACATATTTGTCGTGTCTCTTTAACGAGAGAGGGAGGGGAGAGGCATTCGCTTCCAGACGTTCAGAAGGCTCATCTGTTGGGGGTACGGATAGGAAGGCCAGTGGAGATCGATCGGCCTATGTTGTGGGATTTGAATAGGTTGATATGGGTAAAGGTGTTTTGGAGTGTCCTGGGCTGATATAGCTACATCAGCATATCAGTTTCGACGGATAGGGCGATGTAGAGCGTAAAAGGGACGTTGCGATAGCGACCTGCAAGTTTTGAGGGAGATGGACGTAAGATCAAGAGCGAGATGACAAGTTGTTTTAGGTGTTTAATATGCGGTGCATAGTAAGTGGTCATGACGTCTAGAATTGACCTGTGAGAGTAACAAGGAAGTCGGGCGTGAACCGTATAATGGTAGGGTTTGTGGAAAAGGTAAGTTCTTCGATCCTTTTTTTCTTAAAAAGCAGTGCTGAGGTTTATGGGTGGGGATAAAATTCAAAATAGTGACTTGTGAAATATATCATTAAGCTTAGTTAAGTTGCCGTCTGAGTATAGGAAGCCTGATAATCCGGCTACATTATACGCTAAGGTATTCGACTAGAGATGAATGACAGTCACTGGTGATAGAAGTTACGATTATTTAATCGAGAGCAATTAGTAGTACACTTAGACTACTACTTTTGCGTAAGCCTTCATTTCCAGTAGTAGATATGTTGGCTGTGACAGAATAATGAGCACAAGACTGATAGAATCTATTGAGACATGAGGCTTGATTGAATAGGTGGAGTTGTCGCGGAAACGAGCGAATGAAGATTTAAGGAGAATCCTCATTTCTCCACTTGTGTGTAAGTCTGTTTTAAGGTAAAAAAGACACAAGATCATCCCAGCAGTTGAATAGCTTTCCGAATGTATGAGGTTAGTTTTACCAAGGGGTCTGCAGTCGAGATTTTTGCGGAAACCAACTTGGAATTTGAGAAAGGGCCAGAAACTATTTCTCATTATAATTTATCAGGAATGAAGGTCAGCGTGACTTAATTGGTCTTTGGTGTGTCGCTCAACTTTCGGATCTTTGCCAGGTTTTGGGATAATTACAAAAGCTGTAGTCCAATAGATGGAATAAGAAGATGTCGCATCCAGATTCTTTATATTATTAGATTCAGCAATAAAGCGATTTTTGCCGAGGATGGATATATAGGAGCATGAATTTACCGATATTCAGTGTCTGGTCAAGGTAAAGGTTTGTATTGAATGTGCGTCTTTGATACTCTGCATTAAGTGGTGAAATGACGATTGTAAGGTATAGATCTTTCCACTCTAGCTGTTTGAAAAGTCTGGCTGTGTGTCAGTTTTTTTGTTTGAAAGTTTCATGTATATGCGGAATAACTTCGATGTGGTGGCAAGCTTATAATTAAAGCATCCGAAGAAGAGGGCGGATGATCGTGTCTAGTTTATTTTATCGAAGCCTCATAGGAAGGACTTGTGGTGTGATGGAGTTGTTGGGACGGGAACGAGATATTTTGTGTGTAGATTTTTCCCACTAAAGGGAGAGAGTTTGGGATGTTAACAGTCGATATGATAAGTTGAATAAAATTTGTTTGCGCGTTTGGGAATTATTTCGCCGAGAGTCTCGTGGGTGCTTAAATATAGATCATAGTTTGGGGTGGTGACGGGTCTGTTTTATTGCTGTAAAGTTTCTTCTTTTCTGTCTGCCTGAGCCGCACTCTTGGGACCAACAAGGGGTTGCCGATCGCCTGCTGATGAATGATTGCGGAATTGAGCTTTCGGCCGAGATGACGATTGCTGGAAGAATTGCGAATAGCATCATCAATCAGTCGATAAATTGGTTTATTGAAGGGAGAAATGTGATAGCTGTGGCCTGATAAAATAGGAGCCCACTGGACTCGATATTAACGCGCTGGAGTTTAGGTTTTTGAGTTGGGCTTTGGTATGAATAGCTTCATTTAAAGTTTATTTTGGGTAATGATCACTTTTATGCGCGCAGATAAATATAAAGGCGGGACAGTAAAGGATCGCATAAGGGAATGGGAGCAAAAAGAAATATAATTACAGTTTAGTGTGTGTTTTAATGTTATGTAAGGGGTCTGTGTAAGGTATCCATGAAAAAAGCAACAAAGGTTAAGCAATGCCACGTGTCTGTGCAACCTGAAGTTCCTTTTCTAGAACTGGGACATCTTGCGCATTCAAGAAGCCTCTTTTAAGTCCTTGAAGTTCTCATGGCGACTTTTAGATTTGGGATCTTCCGTGAGATTGTGAGTGGGCGCAGCAGACTTTTTCTCTGCTACATTCGCTGGCATGTGGTTCCTTATATAACAATGGAACCAAATGGATGATTACTAGCCGTGAATCAATATTTTTTAGAAATATTCATTGTCGCCAGAAAATCGGTAATCTTTGGCTGAATACATTTCATTTAATTGTCACGAGCAATGAAAATGTACAGGGAAGCTAAACTAGCTTATTTCACCGCCAATAATAACATGGATTATCATATCGTTGTGATACTTTGTCGGCTGTCAGGCATTAGAGAATGCTATTATGGTAACATCGATGAAAAGTTACGTCTGACTGGAAGCTAAGACTGATGATTGTCTTCCAGACTAAGCCAATAACACTCATCAAGTATTAGCTTAAGATTATTCCAAACACCCATAGCCGTGGACACCTGAGACTGACATTTTCCAAAAATTCAACTCGCATAAAATAAGTTGTTTACTCTAACCCACACGCATCTGTACGTAGATTGATAATCTCCAAAATTTATTTGATTTATAGTTCAGGAAACAACTTTACTGATGTCTACACAAATGACCAAGCATAGCAGTAATAAAAAAAAATAGTATATGTGCGCTTTTTTTGGTTGCATGTACACAATTTGCTAGTAAATCCAATAAATAAAAAAATAGAAAGTGGAGTGATTAATTTATAATGAAGGCAAGAAATAAAGGGTAAGGATAAATACTGAGGGAGTAGATAAAATATTAAGGTAAAAAAAAAAAAAAAAAAAAAAAAAAATTTAGTTCATATATCATCATCAGGAGAATTAATTTAGTTTGAGCAATAGAGGCAGACAAGAATTCACTTCTAAATTAAGTAATTGTTATCAGTTAACCAGAATATATAAATTGAGTTTATTCTCTCAGTTTAGCAGAAGTGATAAAACTACATTTAATTTATCAGTTTATATAAGAATTGAAGAACTAATCATTGGCATCAAAGTATGAAACTGCACAATAAAAGACGAGTAAAAAAAAAAGTAAGAGAGAAGAGAGAGAGAGAGAAATAGGTGTATTTGGTATTTTTTTTTTTACTAAAATATACTTTATTCAACACACAACTTATTTTACCCTTTATGTCTTCTAAAAATATAACTCCTATTTTATTTCTTTAGGCAAGGTTTCTTGTTTTTAAAATAATTTTAAATTTAAATCATTTAAGTTTTTATGCTTCATAGTGGACGTGAGGGAGCGAATAAAGGCAATAAAAAGATAAAACAAATGATAAATTTTATTTTGCTATAAAAAATCCGCTGCCACTGCGTTGTAAACATTGTTACAACATTTTTATAAGTATGGAGACCTTGTACATATGGCATTTCCGTATCTTTAAAATATATCTTAGTGGGGAAGGATGTTATATAAAGAGACCTCTGCATAAATAGACAAGAAACAATCTTCCTTAAAGTTATATCCACATTCACATTTTTAAGTTTAATAATATATTAAGTGCTTTAATACTTGCCCATTAATAAAAATGATTTGATGCATCTCAATGGTGTTCAAAGAAGATGCAAACGAACCCATTGAGGCAAATTATTCTGATGAATTTTAAGACATCGTTGTAGACTCAAATTAAGCAAAAGCAATTCTACCTTATCTAAATGAGCTTTGCTAGTGAAAGGGTAACAGCCCCAGCTAGCTTGTTCGCCTCCTTTGTAGTGTGTAAGTCAGGCCAATGGTCCACTTAATATGATAAACCAGAGAATAAAGAATAAAGTATATCTTTGTATAATTGTTAGTGAAAGAATGTGTTAATCCGAAAGCTCGATTCCTTTCAAACAGAGATCAATCTTTCTGAACAGTTCTTGCGTTTCTGTGGAAACAACTCCTTTTTTCGTAATTAGTGGGAAGAGCAGTAGGACGTAAAACTTTAGCTCTACTGTTGTATTCTGACAGCATAAAATATTTAAAAATAAAATAAATAATCTGAAGTATTTGTATTAGAATATTTTCAAATTCTTTTAAACGTTCAAGATAATTTGTTTTTTTATGGTTAATTAAAACTAGAAATGTTTTGGTGTAAATTAAAGTTCTAAGAAAAAGAAATTCCGAATTTCCAAAAGAAAAATTCAAAGTAATTATTATTATGCATACTTTTTAATAGATTAAAATTGCGAAGTTGAATGAACTGAGTAGGACTAAAGTGGACTAGAGTTTAGGGAAAATCTATATATTTTATTTGGATATATTATATTTTTTTTTCGCCCAAGGGAATTATGGTTTAATGTTGCTTTGCATTATAACGCCGCTCACAGAGATAGTGCTGTTCAAGTTTACGTCATAATTCGACGAGTATGCAGTTTCCTTGAGTTATAATCATGATTTTCCTTCTCCATAGTGAAGTAGATATTCTAGAAATGGTAAATGTTATACGAATCAAGAATAAAAGATTGGACTACCTTGAAAGATAGAAGTTTAATTACAAGAAATAGTACAAATTCAATCAGTATTTCATTAAAATGAAAATGAGATATAGAACTTTGAAAGTTCTGTGTTAAAATAATTAAATAGCTTGAAAGGAATTGCAAGATATATCAAAAATTGAAAGACCATTGGATTATTTAAACAGACAAATGTAAAGCTCGCAGAGTAGTAGTAGTCAGTGAGAAAATGGCGGAGGATCCTAAGATTGAAGAAATATGCTTTAGATATAGTTGAGCAGGAATTTTGTAGTTCCACAAGCTTGGGATAATGAATGTCAGGGTGATTGCTCATTTTCCTCCAACCGAAATTTAAACCGATCAAGGGTATAATGTGGTGGTTTGGAAGATATATATCAGAAAGATCCTTGGCCAATAGTAGATTAAAACGATACATGAGAAAGCAAAAGTTGAGGAGGTAAGGAAAGAAAATTTTATAGGGCAACCATGTCCATAAGAGGTGATGGAATCTGTTATAGGGTTTGCGTGATATGGAATTGTGAGTGTTTTGGGTTTTGTCAATCCGCAGCGGATTCAGACATACTATACATACCAGGACCGTCCACAGAATGAGCAGTGTAATAAATTTTTCAACAGGAAATTGAAAGAGGGATCACAGGCTAAAGTTCTATGTACAATGACAACTGGAAAGTTATAGATATTTATGCATCTTCTAACACCAATTTCTATTTCAAGAAATCACAGAAATCTGAAGTTTGAATGGAGGAATTAGCATAAGACACTGCTTTCACTAGCGAGTCAAGAAAAAAAAAGAGGTTGGGCTGAGTAAAAAGATCGGATTAGGTTAAAAATTATGATTACATATAAATAACAATTAGACGAGACATATTTCAAGCAAATGAAGGCATGGAAAAGGGGTTACAAGCAACATGAGATATAGAATTGTAATTTACTTTTAGTTATTGAAACGTGAGGTCTTCAGAGAACAATTGCTGGAGAAGGAGAGAATAATAATTATGCAATACCTTTTAATAATCCAAACTAAGAGGAAGGAAACGGTATAAAATGAAGGAGGGGAGTAGTTAGCAGTAAACATGCAATATTATATGCACGTGTTAGAGAGTTAATGATAGGACAAATGCATATTACTGGAGTATTTAGGTGCTTAGAAGGTTTACCCGGAATGGTAAAAAGACTATTGCTGTATAAACTAAAGTAGTATAGTAAGAAATTTAGGAGAAAGCAGTTATTGCCATACCTTATACTATATTCTATTGCGATATTCTGATAGAAGTTGCCCTGATTCTTCGGTTAATTACTTGGCGACTTACATATCATACTTAGATTATTAAACTTGGTTTCATCATATTCTTATACCAGAAGGGAGCATGTATCAATGATAAGAGAATCCGTTTCTTATTCAATGCTCATGTAATCAAGAAACTAAAATATGTGATTGCAAAATTATTGAGAGCTTTACATGTCATGTTTGTAACTTGGTGACATAGTTATTAAGGATTTAACTTACAAATATGTAGGACTTATTTTTAATAGATTCTTAGAATTATTGTAGTCATAAATAGGTTTTTAAAATATGAATAAAATATGAAATTTATTTGTTTAATATTATGGTGGTTATAAAACAATATAAAATAATATTTATGAACTAGCCTTTTGTGAGTAGGAATGTTATTATACAAATTATAGTTATAGATTCGCAAGGAAATTATAATTATAGAAATGAGGGTATGAATATGAGCTCAGATGCGCTAATTCACATCAAGAAGACTAAGGACAACGCTGTTCAAAATGGAATATATTATTCTCTACTGCATCTCAAATATGAACGCAAAAATTAAGAGGAAGGAAGTGCAATGGTGTACGCTAATGTGAAAAATATGACTATAACAAACGTTTTAAACTAGTCACGTTTAATTGATATCAAATCCAGTCTGAAGTAATCAGCAAATAAATGAGGATTTTTTCAATTGGTCTGACCTATACACGTGCTGCATCCGCATAACATTTGAAAATGTTTTTTTGAATTAAAGATTAATCATTCCGTAGAGACTGAGGTGGTTTGGATATAATATGGAAGAACTGAGGAGGTTATATTAATCATTGAAATTAGTTCGAGATGAGATGACAATAGGGAGGAGAGTCGCAATTGAAAATTTAGTGTGCTGTAAAAGATTAAAATATTATTAACATTTAAACACAAAAAAGTACACCAGTTTTTGAGAAGCTCTGGAGCTAAATTCATTCATGGAAAATAAAATAAATATCCTTTATTTTCTTAGATTTAATTAAAACGAACTGGTAAGAAATAACGGTAAAATAATAAAGCTAAAAATGGAGACTCAAAGGAGCCATTTTATCCACTCTCCTCTACCATTATTAAACTCATTCACTTTCCATAAACCCTATAATTGCGGTATTTAAGGTTATAAAGAAAATTATGTGATAGTACATATAATTTCTTAAAATATAAGAATGGCAAACAAAATTTATTACTTGGGTGGCTCTTTTAATCTCCTTTTGACAGGAGAAGTAGAAAGTATTGGCTATGACGCTGTCATATTAGAGGGATTAATTTGAGGTGGTGGTATATTACATATGATAACCTAAGTTTATTTTTATAATGGAAAAACAGTTTAGTTAGTAAGAATTTTTATTTAAAAGATTTTATAAGCTATAAATAAAATGACAATTTGGAAATAAAAAATTATTCCTTATATTATAATTTCTTATATAATGGTTTTATATATATATATATATATTATATATTTATATACTATATTTTATTATATATATATATATATATATATATAATATATTATAATATATATATATATATATTTTATATAATTTAATATATATATATATTATATCATATATAGTATATCATATTATCGCAATAACACGTATATACTCGTAACAAATCACAGCTATTAAACTATGATATATATTGGGAATTCCGAATTTCGTTCGTAATTCGGTATTCGGCTTTGGCCAATGCGATATTCGGTATTAGGCTTTTTTGCCGAACTATTCGGGCCGAATATTTGAGCTTTATAAACAATAAATTAATCACATAAGGGGAAGTATATTTCAATTTAAAATTGAATTTAGAACATTTTCCAAAAAATTAAAAATTATAGCAAAATTTTGTAGCCAATATTGCGAAAATCTTTGTCATTTGTCTGAGATTCTTATAGGGCGTTTGACATTTTTTCAAATATTCTAAAAAATAGAATTTATTTAGTGATACGGAATATACCAAACATGGTAGCTGGTATAAGGAGAGTGGCTTGCTATAATTTCATGTTTTATTCAATGTTGCAACTATGTCTAAACAGTGCCACCTTTTGTTAGCACTCTGTTAATGATATCTTATTTCTTACAGCAGCATATCCTTCATTTTCACCATTCAGCAACGGCAGCTGCCAAGCTTAAAACTTTTACAAGATGCAGCTGAATTAAAAGCAAATTAATTCAAGGTTTTCACATGCTGGAGACAGAACTATGGTATGCTTAAAAGATTGTTTGAACAAAAGTTCCCGCTATCCAACAAATACGCTGTTGAATGCATCAGATAAATGTTGACTGGATTTTTAGTGAAAATTATTCAGTTACTTGAGCATTTGACATCATCACTAAAGCTTAAACGTGAAGTAAAAGTCGCCCAAGTGATTTTATATTTATGCATAAATATATTTTTAAATAATGGCATTAAAAGCAAAAGCTTCAGTGAAATAATTACACTCGTTGAAGAGCTTAAGAAATAGTAGAAAAAAGACTTTCTAAGTTTCTATGAGATAAATCTTTTGTGTGTAGCTACTTTCTTAGATCTACGATTCAAGCTAATTTTTCAACATGAATCAGATGAATCAGTAAAAAATATGGTCGTTGAGGCATGGAAAGAAATGCATGAAATTTTAGCTCCTGACTCTTCTGCTGACGATGATTTTACGTAGTGGGGGTGAAGCTGAAGGTTCATTTTCATTTTTAAATTGATTGTTTTGATATTCTTTAACAATATAAAAATGTTCATTACAGAAAAGAAAGTGGAGTGATAAGAAAGTATTATTCATTCTGACGATGTGATGTAATTGTACATGAAGTAAAGGCAGTCATAAGTGGAATTAAGTCAGAAATAAACAATATATAAGTTTGCCTACTTTGATACAGTGAAGACAATGATATTCCCCTTCAATTGGTGGAAATAACACTGAACATAGTTTTTATGAATTTGAAAAACTAGCAATAAAAATCATTTCAGCAAATAGAGTTTTCATCAGCGAAAGTGAAAGAATATTTAGAAAGGAGATTTATGAAGCCAAGAAATAGGCTATCCAGACTGAAATGGAGAACTCGCCTAATGTTTGTCATTGTACCTAGATGTTATTCAATGAGTTTTAGTTTAATATTTTAACTACGATACTTTGTCATTTCATTTACTATTTTTATATGAAATTAATAGTACAGCTATATGTAAGAAATGTTTATTTTCTTTTTGTTTTATTACTTGAAATAAACACTGGTAAACATGAAATTTCTTAGGACGGGGTTTTGCATTTGTTATTATGCTGATTCAATATATGTCTGGCTTTTTGCATATCAATCGCATTTGTGAGATATGTGTAACACAGATTTGTAAATTTTTATGATTTTGTACTTTTCAAGAGGGTTATACAATTTTGGGAGGTATATATATAGTATATATATATATTATATATATATATTATATATAATAATATATTTATATATATATATATATATCATATATTATATAATTATATTAAATATATTATATATAGATATATTAATATATATATATATATATATATAGTATATATATATTATATATAATATTATAATATATATATTATATATATATATATATAATAATATATATTAGATATATATAGATATATATATATATAATATATTATATATTGATATATATTATATATTATATATATATATATATATATATTATATATCTATATATATAATTTATATATATATATATTATATATATATATATATTAATATATAAATATATATATATAATATATTATTAATAATATATATATATATCTATATATATATATATATTATATTATTATATATATATATATTATATATATATATAATATTATATATATATTATATATATATGAAGAGAGAAACAAATCGCAATGATATGATACATGTATTTGATAGATATATGTTGAACATATGTTAAACTATGAATAAAGAGTAATTAATATGGGACAACAATATGTAATAGACGGAATGGGTTTAGTTAATGTAACAGATACTACGAAGGATAGTTAATTTGCCTTTTCGTAGACGATATTGTGCATAGTGTTGGATATCTCATTAAGCTTCAACAATGTCGCCATCATATATAGATCTCACTTGTCGCTGGTAACGTCCTCATGAACTTTTAGATCTATGAATGAAGCGTTCACCTGCTATCAACTAACATCGCCTAGATTATCCGGAAATTTCTTAGGTGAGAATGTAAGGTAGTGGAACTTCTACTGCATTCTCATCCATGAGATGAAACTGTCTAGAGTTCTTTTTTAATGTTAGTGAGTTCTCGGCTTTTGTTTCAACCAAAAAATTTCTGTGCTAACATCTGAAAAATAAATACTCGCTCTTGCCTCTAACACAGTGATTGTTGTAGAAAAGGCAGCATCACGGAGGTGTCGGTATTTGTGGGCCATCAAATATCCAGCTTTTTTCTGCTCGTCACTCAGACCAGAAACTTTGAGCATATATAGCGGAAGCATCCACCATCATGGTCAGGGCCTCACAATTGTTTCATCAAACAAGTTTTATGTTGGTGGAGGTAAGATGATGTTTTCTCTACTTGTAAAGTGGGTTCAGATGTTCCTGTTCCACCTGGGTCAAGGTTTTCTCGTGGCATTCTCTTTTGGTCAGTGATCCTTTTGTCTGTTGGCGTCCAATAGCTACAGGAAGCAGGTATATTGGTGGAAACTGATTGTTTGATGAGCAAATGCGCTTCCATTGTTGATGTGGACAGCATTATATACATCAGGACCATTTCCGTGTTAATGTTCCAAATGTTTTTTTGCATGCTGACTCGCATATGTACCCAGTATCCATATTGAACTGAGCATTATGTTGCGTGTGGTAACACAACCATTTAACCCTCTTGGAGTGGTAATAACGTCGAACACGTGCCATCGAATGCTGGGAGGAGTCATAGCGAGTAGTAGGCTGCAACTTCACTTGCAATACACAAGTGTACATCTGATTGGATAGGCTCGAGCTCTGCTTCTCTTGTTACGTAAAATGATACTAATTGTTCATGGTCAGAAGTCTTTTTCATGCAGACATGCGAAGCAATTAGCTCAAGATCAATTCGGCAATAAATCTCTCATACAATGATCGTTAGTTCATACCTGGGTGAACATGAGGACTCCGATGTATTTCAGATGGATGATAGACATCATCCAGGTCATTGGATCCATACCTGTAGACGTACTAAGAGTACTGAAATGCTCCAATATCGACCGCAGGTAAACTGTTGCTATTACGTAGTTTGGAAGTAAAGTATATACAAGCTACGGTAGTGCGAACATGAATTTGTCATTCTGAGGGAATATGCAAAATAGGGATTCATGATGCAAGCGAAACGGATTGATACAGAAATCGAGGATTATAATATGGAATCAGCACCTCTGGAAATTACTATATATCTGATCTAAACAGTGGAAGCATTTTTTTATTTTTTCCCTAAAGGATGACCGAATATTTGAAATAACTATAGTTCGGCAGACTAGCGAAGGTGAATTATCGCCGATATTCGGTACTTCGGCGATACTTTTAGCCGAATATTACGTATTCGGTTATTACGGTTTTTCACATTATTCGGCACATCCTAATATATATATTTTATATATATATATATATAATATATATAATATTATATATTATATTATATATATATATATGTATTATATTATATATATATTATATAATATATTTATATATATAATATATATATAATATTATATTAATTATATATATATATAAATATATAATATTATTATTATATACTTAATCCACCATACATTAATATCTTCCTTTTTTTTCCCTTTATTTTTCCTTTTCGGTGTAGGCGCGTGAATGCACCGGAAACAGAAAAGTAGTAGAAGACATAATGACATAAGTCGAAAAAAAAGGCCAGCCTTCTCTTGATATATATATTATATATATATATATATAATAATTACATATTAATTAATAATATACTATATATATATATTAATATATATATATATTAATATATATATATATAAATATATATATACTATATATATATTTATATATATATATATTATATTATTATATATTATAAATATAATATATATATATATATTATATATATTATTTTATAATATATATTAACTATAATTATATCATCATCATCATATTATCATCATCTACCTTTTTCCCAAGACTGGGGGTAGTGCGTAGCATGCATCTGGAAACGAAAATGTAGAAGACAGATATGACGGAATTCGAAAAGAAGAGATTACCGCCCCCTTTATAGTTACGTGGAGAACCTGTGAGTTCAGAAAATCCACCTAAGAGTTACGGACACGAGGACCTATATGGATCTCGTCCAGCATGTATGGATCATTACATGGCCAGGTGGACAACAACGATACTCCTCACACCGCCATCACTCCTATATGCACCCTTTTATTCTCGATCTGCCAATTACATATTCTTCCTCAGGCATTCTTTTACTGACTCAGACCATTTTTTATTCCGTCTCCCAGACGATCGATTCCCAGCACACTTACCACTTACTATCGTTTAACACCGACTAATCATCCCATTCATTTCCAATGACAAACCATCTCAACGTATTGTCATGTAACTTTCTTCACACACACTCTCTAAATGTTATGTTCTCATTTAATCAATTTTGCTCAACGTAACAATTCCCTAAGAATTCTGAAACATTGTACTAGGTCGCATACCTCTTTCTTTAGACAAATAGTTTCCACTACTTCTGTAAATAGCAGGTAAAAATACTCTCATATAAGAAGATCTAGTGGACTCGAGATTTAGATCTTTTACATACACAAGATCTTAATTGCTTCCGACCACCCTTCCTACCATATTCACAACTCTACAATTGCATCATCGTTACTTTTTCATCAACATATATCTATTTTAACAACTCAGACACTTGTCTCAGTTTGTTCACCATCCAACATAATTACACCGAGGACTGTTGTCATCACAACACGTTACATCTATATCGTAAGTTACTTTCAAACTTTCTCTTTACCACACATTGCCAAATCCTCTACCAATGCCTCTCAAACTTACTTCAATGTCGCCACCCAAACCAAATCACCGCATATAAGTAGGTAGGATACTACTCTCTTCCATTTCTTCATTCTAAATGCTTCCCTGCATCGTCTTAATTTTTCATAAACCCTCCATATAAAAATTAAATACCAAGCAGAATAAACTCTGCTCACTCGATAATGAAAGTTAAAAATAATCATTTTACTCCATTTATAACTTAACCTTCACTATCGTCATTAACTTTGTGATTCTTAGAGCTTTAAAACCAACAAAATATGATCATACAACTGTAAAATAACTTAAATTGACATTCTTATCAAACGCCAGTGGAGAATCAAGACCAAAAACAATTTATCTTCTTCACACTGATCTTATCAATCGTTTGTTGGCTGTAAGCATTTGATCCACACTACTCTACACGTGAACGCACCTTGTTTCTTACATAGTCCTTCAGTTACCGACGAATATTTCGAACCAAATACAAGCATCATACTTTTCCTAATTCGTCAAAAGCTACATCCTTTTTATTCCTACGTACATACAACCTTTTAAGCTTAAATATGGGTACTATTACTGCTCTTCTCTCATCCCTCGGACTATACTCTCTATAAAGCTTTGTTTACAATTCCAAATCTAATATATATATAATATATATATAATATAATAATATATATATATATAGTTTATATATTATTATAATATATATATATATTTATATATTTATATAATATATATATGGTTATATTATATATATATTATATTATATTATTTATATATTATTAAATTAAAAAAAAATAATAAAATTATCAATTTATTAAATTTTTATGTATAAATTATATTATATATATTTATATATGGTATATATATATATATATATTAATATATATATATATATTATATTAATATTATATATATTATTATATAATATATATATATATATCTATGGGTATTATATTAATATATATATATATATATATATTAAATTATATAATATATATATTTATATTTATATTTATATTATATATATATATATATATTATATATATATATATATATATATATATATATTATTATATAATATATATATATCTATATAATATATATTATTATATATATATATATTATAGTAATATATATATATATACGGTAATGCATATATATTATATATATATTATTATATATATATATTTAATATATATTAATTTTTTATTATATTATATATTATTATATATATATATATATACGGTAATATATATATATATATATATAATATAATATATTATATATATATTAATAATATATATATATATATTATATTTATATATAATATATATATATATATATATTAGGTATATATATAATATATATATATATTATATATATATATATATATATATATATATTATATATATATATATATATATATATATATTTATATATATATATATATAATATATATATAGGGTATATATATACTATATATATATAATATTATATATTATATTATATATATTATTATATACTATATATATATATATAAATATATATTATCTAACGTTCTTTAAAAAAAAGTTGAAGATGGTAATCTGCGGTATGATGAAATTAACTGATGAAATGATCAAGAAGGAGGCGAGATGGCTGATTGATTGGATTTGGAAGTTGTGTTAAAAAAAAGTTTTTATAGAGGGTATAGTACCGAGGGATTGGAGGAGAGTGTACCGCTTTATATAATGGGTAGGGAGAAAAGGGGAACTGTAGAATTATAGGGGAATAAGTTTATTGATGTTGTAGGGAAGGTATATGCGGTTTGGTCGAAAGAGTGCAGTCGAGTGACTGAAGGGACTGATTGGTGAAGAAGCAAGGTGGTTTAGGACGTGGTGAGGATGGTGGATAATCTTTTAACTTGAAACCAATGATTGAGAAATGAGGGAGAAGAAGAAATAAATTGTTTTAAGGTTTTATGGCTTTGCAACAGGCGTATAAGAGTTAATAGGGAAGCGTTCTGGCAGGTGTTAGTGATATATGGTGTTGGGTGGTAGGCTTCTGAATGGAATAAAAGTATGTATGACGATAGTGGAAGCGTGATGTCAGAATAATGGTGTCAATGTGTTGATTGTTCGATAAATGGGGAGTAGAACAGGGTTGTGTTGTATGTTCCTTGGTTATTTAACTTGTAAATAGATAGGGTGGTGAAAGGTGTGAGGTGGATGGCAAGGAATCGGTGGTTAGAGATGAGTGGAGAATGGGGATGAGTGGAGGGTGCCCTTTATTTTGATTTGGTTTGTGTGGGAATCTGAAAAGAGTTTGAGATGAATGGTGAGGATTTGGCAGGGTGTGTAAATAGAGGGGTTTGAAACGTGGATAAGAGTAAGGTTTTATGGTTGTGAGTGAGGAACACACTCAGTGTGGTTATGTAGATGCGTGAGCAGCTGGAAAAGTATATGAGTTTAAATATTTAGGTATATGTTGGATAGAGAGTGGAAAGGACTGCATGCGAGGTGTAGTAGCGAAAGTTGTGAATGGCGAGGTGAGATGTGCAATTAATGTTGTGAATGTAAGGGACTAAGTTTGAGTGTGCTAGGGTTTACATGAGGGTTATGTGATGTTACATGTGGTTATTAGTATGGTATAGTGGAGACTTATGGTGAATAAGAGTATAGATCTAAGAGTTCATATGTGTTAGATGGAAGATTTTAGGGGTGTGTAAGTGTGAGAAGATTATAAAGTGGGAGGAATGACTTATTATGAGAGTGGTTTGTGGTGTGAGAAAGGGGTAAATGAAGAGAATGAATGAAAGTATGTTGAGATGGTTTGGTCATGTGAGAAAGGATTGAATGATAGTCGGTTGTTTAAAGCGGATGTATTGTGGAGAGTCGTGTTGGGACTGACCGCTGGGAGACCTGAGAGAAAGATGGCTTGAGGTCGGTCGAAGAATGTTGACAGGAGAGAAATAGTGAGTTGGGCAGAGGAGAGTAGGGTGATGAATAGGAGAGAGGGCGGGTTTTGTACGGGGGCATGGTTGTGGCCCATGGGCCGGGATGAACCTTACATTGACGATTTTACCATAAGTGAGGGTGTCGCAGTCGCCGGTATCATGAAGCTCTAGATTTCTCAAAAAACGGAGGAGGAGAAAAAGAAACGGGAAGAGGAGAAGGAAAAGAACAGAAAAGGAAGGAAAGGAGGGAATAAAAAAAAAAGGGGGAAAAAAAGAGAAGGAAAGAGGGCAGGAAAAGAGAGAGATCTAGAGATTATGGAGATGCGAAGGACGCTATATGGTAAAATGTCATGTATAAGGGTTCTCCCTGGCAGGTGGGCACAACTCATGCCCCATACAAAACCCGCCACTTCTCCTATCTGCCTTATCTCGCATCTGCACAACTCACATTTTCTCTCTTAGAAATTACGTTCACCGCTCAAATTCCACTTTCTATTCGGTTCCCGTCGGTCGGTTCCCACACAACATCTCCACAAAACTCGCTTAACCATACGTATCATGTCTCTTTCACATGACAACCATCTACATACTTTAATTCATTTAACTCATTTACCCTTTCTTACACCACACAAATGTAAGTTTATCTCACATTTATTATTCTCCTCAACTAGCAACCAAGATTGTCCACTGGCACATTGAACTTTGATATTACTTTTATCACCAGACATATGTCCTCACTACCATACAATCACAAGGTAACAAAAAAAAACATCCCACCCTCAGTAGCCTAGCACATCCAGCTTAGGTCCTTTACATTGACCAACGATATTAATTGCACAGCTCTTCTGCCACTTCAAACTTTCCTACTAAACTCTGCATCGTCCGTTCCCTTCTCATCCAACATATCCTCTAAATATTTAAACTCAGATATTGTTCCTAGCTGCAATCTAAACATACTTCACACGAGGCGTGTTCATCACGAACCATACAACCTTACTCATTATCCAGTTTATTTAAGCCCTCCTTATTTCACAACTGCCAAAATTCTCTACAACTAACTTCAACTATTTCAGATTCGCCACAACAGAACCAAATCATCCGCTTATAGGGTAGGGCAACCCTCCACTCATCCCCATTCTCCCATTCTAACCATTTCTGCATCCCATCGAAATGTCTTTAATAAACAGTCAGCTTGTCTCATTTCCATGTTTGGGAAAAAAAAAAAAAAAAGTAACCAAGGAGACTACACAATCCGTTCTTACTCGCTATTAATTCGTAAACCAAATCTAATTGCACCGATTTATTCTTACACAAGCTTCAACTATCGTCATAACATACTTTTGATTTCTTCAGAAGCTTAACACCAACATCATATCAATACCTGCCATAAAGCTTCCATTAACTCTATCATACGCTGTTGCAAATCCATAAAAATATTTATCTGTCTTTCTCTCATTTTCTCAATCCTATTGTTTCAATGTAAGATTTGGATCCACACAAGTCTCTCATCCTAACGCACTGTTTCTTCACTCAATCAGAATCCTTCAGTCTACTCGACGACTCTTTCGACCAAATACCAGCATATACCTTCCTACAACACTCAGTAAACTTATTCCCCTATATTTCTACAGTTCCCCTTTTCTCCCTTACCCTTATATACAGGTACTATTTCTCCTCCAATCCCTTGGAAATATACTCTCCATAAACGGCCTTTTTTTTTAATTTACACACTTCAGTAATTAAAATAACGCTATTGCATGTTCATCTTAATTTCTCTATAACTGAGATTTACATTCTTCAAACTTTTTTTTTTAATTATCTGTGTATTATATATTATATATATATAATTATATATATAAATATATATTCTATATCTATATATATTATATATATTATATATATATATTATATAATACTATACCTATTATATATATATAATTATATATTATTATATATATATATATATATTATAATATATATATATATGACTATATATAATAGTTATATTATATATTATATATATATCTATATATATAATTATTATATATATATATATATATTATATATATTTATATATATATATATAATATAGTATAAATATCTTCTTAATATATATATATTATAATACGTATATATATATATATATATATATAATATATATATATATATATATATATTATATATATTATTTTATAATATATCATATATTATATATATATATATATATATATTATGCATACCCGTATATATATATATATATATATATATATATATTATTATATATATATATATATAATATATTATATATACTATTATATAATTATATAATTATATATATATTAATACATAATATATATATATATATTTATTATTATATATTAATATATATAATATTTATTATATATATATTATTATATATTATATATATATTATATTATTAATTATTATATAATAATTATTATATATTAATATAATTATAATATTATATATATATTAATTATTATATATAATATAATATAATATACACTCTATATATATATATATATTTATATATATATATTTATAATACTATTTATTATATTTATATATATATATATTATATATTATATATATATTATATATATTACCGGTATATTATAATATATATATATATTATAAATATTATATATATATATATATATATATATTATATATATTAATATATCTATATATATAATATAATATATTATATAATATATAGATTGGAGTTGTGAAACAAGCGTTTATAGAGGTATAGTTCCGAGGGATTGGATAGAGAGCAGTAATAGTACTCATATTTAAGGGTAAGGGAGATATGGGAACTGTAAGAATTATAAGGAATTAGTTTATTGTGTTGTAGGGAAGTATATGCTGGTATTTTATGGTCGAATTGCGTCGAGTGTATGAAGGACTGATTGGTGAAGAAGAAAGTGCGTTTTAGAAGTGGTAGAGGATGTGTGGATAAATTTTTAATTGAAACAAATGATTGATGAAATGAGAGAGAAGAAGGAATAAATTATTTTTAGGTTTTATGGATTTCCAACAAGGTAGGACTGTGGATTATAGTGAAGCTCTATGGCAGGTGTTAGTGATATATTTTATTGTTGGTAAATTCTGAATGGGATCAAAAGTGTATATGACGATAAGTGGAAGCGTGTGTAAAAAGTATAAATGGGAGTTAAATGATTGTTTATTGTCAATATCGGAGTGAAAGAGGGAATGTTTTATTTGCTTGAGTTATTTAATTTTTATATGGTGGGGTTATGAACGAATTAGAGATGGGGGTGGCAGGGAAGGTATTAGAATATTAGAGAATGGAAGAGAGTGGAGAGTGCCCTCCTTATTATAATGCGGATGATTTGGTTTTAGTGTGGGAATCTGAAGAGAGTTTTGAAGAGGATTGGGTAGAGGGATTTGCCAAAGGTGGTGTAAAAGGAGAAGTTTGAAAGTAACTGTAGATAAGAGTAAGTGTTTGAGTGACAACAGTCCTCGTGTGAAGTTATGTTTGGATGGTGAGCATGAAAAAGTGTCTGAGTTTAATATTAATGGAATGTGTTGGATGAGAAGTGAACGGTGATGCAGAGTGAGAGTGTTGAATGGTAGGAAGGGTGGCTGGAGCAATTAAATGCTTGGTGTATTGTATAGGACTATTTGAGTCCCTAGGATTCTTATATGAGAGTTGTGTACATGTATATGATTGATGGTAGTGAACTATGGTCTGGACTAGAGGTATGGTACCTACAGTCAATGTGTTCAGTGGACATTCTTAGGGAGTTTAGGTGTGGAAGAATGATAAAATGAGACATGAACTTTAGAGAGTGTTGTGGTGTGAGAAAGGGTACTGAAGTACAGTATATTAGGTTCTTTAATTAGTGGGAAGAATGGATGATAGTCAGGTTGGTTAAACGATATAATAGTGGTAAGATGGTGCTGGGAACGGACGGCTTGGAAGAAAAGTGATTGAGTGTAAAGGAATGCCTGGAGGAGAGAAATGTAAGTTGGCAGAGGCGAGAAGAAAGGTGCAATTTGGAGTGATGCGCGGGTTTGGTGAGGGGAGTATGGTTGTTTCTCAACTGGGCCAGGTCACTGATCGCTACATTGACGAGATGCCATAGTTAGAGTCCGTCGCGGTTCGTGAAGCTCCTAGGGTGGAATTTTTCTGACTGGGATGAGTTCTCACTAAAATTATAAAAGGGGAGCGGTAGTTTTGCTTTCTTTTTGACTTGTCATATTCTCTACTATTTTTCTGTTTACAGTGCATGCTACGCACTTACCCTAGTCTTGGGGGAGAAAAGGTTGGTGATGATAATGATGATGATGATGATATATATATATATAATCTATATATATATATATTATATTATAATATATTATATATATATTATCTATATATAATTATTATAATCTATATATATATTATATATTATATATAATATTATATATTAATAGTAATATTATATAAATAATTCATATATATATATAATAATATATATATATACTACTGTTATATATTAATATATTAAATATATATATATTATATAAGCGCGGTAGGCTGGGCTTTTTTTCGACTTATGTCATATTCTTCCTATCTTCCTGTTCGGTTGCCATTCACGCGCCTTACCCAGTTTGTACAAAAGAAGAACTGCTACATCTCAAATACAAGTTGATGAGTGATGATATATTTATTATTATTATATATATATATTATATATTTAATATATTATATATTATATATATAAACTTACTTTATATTATATAAATATATATATATTATAATATATATATATATATATATCAATATTATTATATATATCTTATATTATATATATTATAATATAGTATATATATATATATAGTTAGGGATGTGGCGATGTGAAAACAGCCGATACGAATACCGAATAATTCGGCTAAAAGTAATTCGGCGAATAACCGAATATTCGGACTCGATAAATTTCATTGCTATTCGGGCCGAATAGTTTTTCAAAGTTGGTCATCCTTTAGGAAAATAAAGAAACTTCCACTGGTTTAGAGAGAATATAAATAGTAATCGGAGTGTGAATTCTTTTATAATCTCGGATTTTGCTGTAATTCACTCCGTTTTTCGTGCCTCAGATTCCTATTTTGCATATATAGGAATAGACAAGAATTCATGTGCCCGACTAGAGGACCTGTATACGTTACCTCCGCATATATCTTAAGTATCTAGCAAGTTTACTGCAGGGTCGATATTCGGAGAAGCAATTGGTAATTTAGTAGTATAATGTGGATTGCAATGAATGGATGTGTTAATCATAACATCTTGAAACTCAGTCGATGGTCCGTATTGTTCACCCAAGTATTCTGACGATGCTTATGAGAGTTTTTATTTTGCGAAGTTGTTTGAAGCTATTGCTTCAGTGCATGAAAATGATCTGGATGCCATGACACCATAGTATCATTTTTATCGACAGAAGAAGCAGAGCCTGCGCAGAGGCTCTTCAACAGATGGTAAATGGTATTGCGTGAAGTTGCGCGCTATATCGTAATGGACTCTCAGATTCAGATGCACAGTGAGTGTCGACTGTTTATTGACGACTTTCAGAGGAGTTATAGTTGTGTTGTTAACAAGGCAACAGGTTGCTTTCGGTTCAAGTAGATAACTTCGGTACGGATGGAGAGAAGCATGCAAAATCAGACGTTTTGGAGAGGATACAATTGGGCAAGGAGGTATACTATGGTCGACATCGAAAATGGTAAACATTTTGCTCAGTTCAGCAGCAGGTTTTCACCAATATATTCTTCACTGTGCTATTGGGAAGCCGGGGGCAAAGTGATCACTGGACGAAAGAGAGAATGGCACGGGAAACCTTGAACTGCAGTGACAGGAAATCGTGATCACTTGTAAGAGAGAAAACATATCTGAAACTACCTCCACTATAAAAACTTGGTTTGATGAACAATTTGTGAAGGCCTGGACATGATGGTGAATGCTTTCCGCTATATATGCTCAGCGTTTAATGGTCTGAGTGACGAGAAGAAAAAAGCTGGGATATTCTGAGTGGCTCAATCGGACACTCCTCGTAGATAGCTGGCTTTGCTACACATACTGTGTTTAGAGGCAGAGCGAGGTATATTTATCATGTACGACAGAATTTTTGGGGAAAAAGGACCATAATTTGTAAAAGACTGCTAGACATTTCATTTCATGGATGTAGAATGAGTATAAAGTTGCATTACTTACATTCTCACCTAAGAAAATTTCCGGATAACTTAGGCGATGTTAGTGATGAGCAGGGTGAAACGCTTAATTCAATTAATAGTTCATGGAAGGCGTTACAGGACACGTGGATTATAATATGATGGCGGCTATTGTTGAGCTTAAATTGAAGGGATATTACCAGCCGTATGCACAGTAGTGTTAGAGAGAAAGTTATACCCATGTAGGTATGTTTACCATTAACATAAACACATTCCTTCATTAATTCATGTGTTGTCCTCATATTATCTTTATTCCATAGTGTATTATATGTTTAACCTATATCTATCAAAGACATGTATCATATCATTGCGATTGTTTCTCTCCTTTCATATTATATATATATATAATATATAATATATATATATATATATATAATATATATTATATATATATATAATTATTATTATATATATAAATTATATAATTTATTATATATATAAAATCTACATATATATATATAATATTATATATTATATATATAATAATTATATTATTTATATATATATTTATATATTATATATTTATATATATATAATATATTATATAATAAATATATATATTTATTTATCTATCTATATCTATAATTATGTATATATATATATATATATATATAATATACTATATATATAATAAATATTTATTATTAATATATATATATATATATATAAATATCTTATAATATATTATATAATTATAATATATAATATATATTAGATATTATTTTATCTTAATATTATAATATTTATATATATATATAATATATAATAATATATACCTCCCAATAATTGTGATAGACATTTTGAAAAAGGTAAAATCATAAAATTTACAATTGTGTTTAATATTTTTAGGATGTGATATGCAAGAACCGATTACATTTTTGGAATTAGCACATCATGCAAAACCACGTCCAAGAAATTTCATGTTTTCCAGTGTTCTGTTCAAAAATCAAACAAAGAAAATAAATATTTCTTAATATGCTAACACATTCATATTAAAAATAGTTAAAATGAAAATTGAAAAGTTTCGTAGTTAAAGATATTAAAACTAAACTTCATTTGAATAGCCTAAGGTTAAAATGACAGAAATTAGCAGTTCTCCATTTTCCGGGGGAATAATCTATTTCTTGTGGCTTCATAATATTTCTGTTCTAAATATTCTTTCATTTCGACTGATGACGGTGGAGCTGGTGGAGCTGAAAGGTATTTTTTTGCTAGTTTTTTTCAAATTCATAAAATATTTCCAGTGTTTTTTCACCAATTGAAGGGAATATATTGTCTAACTGGTCAAAGTTAGGAACTTATATATTTGTTTTTTCTTTGATGTAAAGAATTTTTCTTTAGATTTTATGTCATTATCAATCGTCAAATATACGACTTTCTTTTTTCATTCACTTTCTTTTTCTGTATGAGATTTATGAATGAACATTATAGTGAATAAAGTGGAAATACATTAAGAAAGTGAAAATTCTAAGTTTATAGTTAAATAAAAAGTTATAGGATTAGGAGCTAAATTTTCATGCATTTCTTTCCATGCCTCAACGACCATATTATTTACTGATTCATCTGATTCATGTGAAAAATTAGCTTTGAATGGCAGATCTAAAAAGTAAGTAACACACAAAATTATATCATGAGAAACTTAACAGTCTTATTCTACTGATTCTCTTAGCTTTTAAAACGAGTGTAATTATTCAACTGAAGCTTTTGCTGCTAATTTTAATGATTTATTGCTAAAAGAAGGGATCGATTGGGGCGATCTGTTTATTCACGTTGTGTAAATGCTGTTTAGTGTGTTGTCATGGTCAAGTATGGAATAATTATTGTCACTGAAATCAGTCACATTTTCTGGATTGCATTAGGGCGCGTATGTGGATAGGGGAATTTTTTGTTCAAACATATTTTTAAAGCATACCATAAGTTCTGTTCCACCATGTAGAAACGTCTTGAATTAATTTATGCTGTTTGACTTTCAGCTGCATCTGTAAAGTTTTAAGCTTTGCAAGCTGCGTTGCTGAAATGGTGAAAATGAGAGGATATGCTCTCTGCAAAATAAAATATATTTAACAGACTTCTGACATAATATTGAAATCGTGATGCATAGTTGCACATGTGCAAAATGAAACTTAGATAGCAGCCATCTCCTTATACAGATACCTGTTTTGGTCCTTATCCGTATTCTAAAGTGAATTCTATTTTTTAGAATATTGACAAATGTCAAAGGCCCTTATAGGATCAAATGACAAGATTCTCGCTATTGGCTACAACTTTGGTATATTTTTTTTTTTTTGGAAAATGTTATTAAAATTCAATTTTAAATTGAATAACTTTCCTTATGTTGAGTAATTTATTGTTATAAGGCTCCCCAATATTGGGGGCCGAATATTCGGCAAAAAGCCTATCACGAATATTCGGCATTTTGCCGAATAGGCGATAACAGAATACTTAGAATATTGGCACATCCTATAATATATATTATATATATAGATATATATATTATATACTAATATATATATTTATATATATTATACTATATATATATATATATATATATATATAATATATATAATATATATATAATAATATATATATAATATATTAATTATATATATCTATATAATATATATATATATTATTATATTATATATATATATATAGATTTAATGTATTTTTATTTTAATTTATTCATTTATATTTATATTCTCTCAAACACCAAATAAAAATAAATATTTATACGTAATGTTAAACCTAAACGTGTTTGAACTGTTTTTTTTATTGTTATAGAGTGTTGACTTATCATGAATGGAGAGGCGAATGTTACCTACAAAGTTTGATGTTTCTGATATGAAGGCGTCGATAGCATAAAGGCTTTCATACTTTCTCTTTAAAGGAGGATTATAAAGGCCAAAGTAGTATCATTTTGTTTGCCATCTTCTAATTTTAGAAATTGGAGACGGTGTATTTACAATTAATTCTTTATTAACTAAATTACTGATTATGGTTTGGAAAGGGAATGGTTTTAAAATATTGTTTATTATGGTTTATGGAAAGAGAATGGTTTTAAAACATTGTTTTAGTTTATTTTTTAACGTTTATTTTATACCAGTTCTTTAATTAATTTCTAAGAAAGATGAAAGTGGTTTTATCTTGATTTCATGAATGAATTTTTAGCTGCAGACTTCCCGTCAGAAAAATGTGTCTATTTTGTCTTTGTTTTAGATGTTAATAAGGTTTGTTAATGCTTTTTCTAGCGACAATTAATGTTTCATTTGCCGACTCCTACCTAGTTGTCGATCTCATCTCATAATTAATTTGCAAGATTAATATAACTCCTTAGTGTCTTTATATATATCCAACCATCGTCAGTCTCCTAGGGAATGATTAATTTTTAATTTCAAAAACATTTTAAATGTTGATTGGGGATGCAGCAACGTTGTTAGGTCACCAATTGAGAATAATCCACATTTATTTGCTGGATTACTTCTACTGTGGATTGAATTAATTGATGCTTTCAGTGAATTATATAAAACCCCTGTTCATGTTTTCTATAATATTCCTAAGCCCATTATTTATGGTTCCCAATATAAGGGCGATCCTTGTTATTTGCATTGCTTGGGGGGGATTCATTATAACTTTCTCATGTTAACTTCTTTAAACCCTTAACTTGAATTCACTTAAATAATTACTTGCTAAATGTAAATAATTATTTTGCATTAAATTTGTGGAAGAAGATATGCTGGAATTATCTATTCATGACGTTGTTTAATTCAAAATATTAAAAAAGGTAAATATTCATTTATTTTTTGTTTTCATATTTATATTATTGTATGTAATTGACCTAATACAATCTTAAGCTTTAATTTGTCTATATTTCAGGTATTTAAATCTACAAGTTAAAAATGAATGTAAAAGAAGCTGTCAATGTTGATAAATTAATTTAGTTTTATGATCCTTGAGCATTGAATGTATAGAAGCGGATCCTTATCATTTGATAACTTTTGGGTTACTCGTGTTTATAAGAATTGATGACACCACGTTTTAGTAATACTAGTAATGGATATGGGAAGCTCGCCAAGTACATCATTAACGAAGAATCAGGGCACTTTCTGATGCACGAAATATTGCTGCAATAGATATATGTATGAAGTATAGGGCAATAATTTTCTCTCTAAATTATTACTATATATCTTCAGTTGTAACAGCCCAGTAATATGCGTTCGTCCTAGCCATTTTAACTCTTCTAACACCACATGCTTATAATTTTGGCTATGTTTACTACCAATACGTAACACATGCTTATAATTTTGGCTATGTTTACTACCAATACGTCTCCTTCTTCATATACCGTTTTCCTTCCTAGTAGTGTTGGAATTTAATTTTTAGAGGTATTGCATATTTTATTCTGCTCCTTTCTTCCAGCAATATTGTTCCTTGAAGACCTCATGTCTGTCAATATGTTAGAAGTAAATACGATTCCATATGCATCATGTATGCTTGTATCCATTTTTGACAATAGCTTCATTTACTCGAAATATAATGACCCGGCTATTTAGTTATCATTAATCATAATTTTTAGCCTTTACCCGATCTACTTTACTCGCCAAGCCTTTTTTTTACTGCGCTAGGAGTGGTGGAAGCAGTTGTCGTTCATGCTAATTCCTCCATAAACTCCGGATTTCTAGATGGATTCTTGAATATAGTGAATTGGTGTTAGAGAGTATGCATAAAGTGATTATAACTTTCCGAGTTTGTGATTTGTACATAGAACTTTCAGGCCAGTGAATCCCTACTTCATTTTCCTGTTGAAAAATTATTTCACTTGCTCGAGTTCTGTGACGTTTCCTGGTATGAATAAGGATGTTCTTGAATCCGCTGCGGGATTGACAAAACCAAGAACACTCACAATTCCATATTCAGAAACCCTATAACAGATTCATCACCTTCTTATGGAGATGGTGTTGCCCTGATAAAATTTTCTTGTTACCTGTTACCTCCCTCAGATTTTGCTTTCTGTATCGATTTTAATGCTATATTTGGCCAAGGGGAACTCTCTGATATATATCTTCCAAACCACCACATTTTATACCCTTGATGGTAAAGGTTCGGTTTTGGATGAAAATTAGATCAATCACCGTGACTTTCATTATCCTGCAAGCTTGTGGAAACTACAATATTCCACCAACTATAGTCTAGAAGCATCTTTCTTTCAATGTTAGGGCCTCCTTCCGCCATTTTCAATCAACTACTACTACTCTCGAGCTTGACATTTGTCTAGTTTAAAAATCCATATGGTCTTTTCAATTTTTGATAAATGCTGCAATTCCTTTTCAAGTCTATTTAATTTGAGTTTTAAGACAGAACTGAAAGTTTCTATATCTCATTTTACATTTACTGATAATACTGATGAATTTTGTACATTTTCTTGTATTAAACATTCTATCTTTTTCCAAGTATTCAATTTTTATATTGTTCTGATTCGTATGAAACATTTACCATTTCTAGAATACTACTTCACTGTTTGGAGAAGGAAAATGCGGAATTAATAACTCAAGAAGCTGCATACTCGTCGAAATGTTATGACGTAATTGAACAGCACTTCTCTGTGAAGCGGCTGTTGATAATGCAGAAGCAGACATTAACATATATTCCCTGGAATATATAATATATTCCCCGAAATATATAATATATTCCCTGAAACTCTAGTCCACTTAATGTCTTACTTAGAAGAATAAAATTTGCTGTTTACTCATTAACAAATATGGCATGATAAATGATGTGCGTTTTAAATAGTTTCTCTATCAAATTTCGGAAATTTCTTTTTCCCAGAACTTTAATTTACACAAAACATTTATAGTTTTAATTAACCAATATATGTATGAAAAGTTTAACGTTTAAAGGAATTCGAAAATATTCTAATACAAATACTTCAGATTATTTATTTTTATTTTTAAATATTTTTTATTGCTTTTTCAGGATACCAACAGGATATGAGCTAAAGTTTTTACCGCCTACCTGCTCTTCCCATATATTAGAAAAATGGAGTTTTAGTTTCACAGAAACGCAAGAAGCTGTTCAAGAAAGATTGTCTGTTTTGAAAGGAATTGGAGCTTTTCGGATTAATTCACATTCTTTCACTAACAATAATGACAAAGATGATAACTTTGATTCTTTAGTTTCTTGGTCTCATCAGTATTTAAGTGGAGCCATTGGCATGACTTACACACTACCAGAAGAGAGGGGAAAAGGTCTAGCTGGGGCTGTTACCCTTTCACTAGCAAAGCTCATATTAGATGAAGGTAGAATTGCGTTTTGTTATATTGAGTCTACTAACGAGCTGTCTTTAAAATTGCATCAGAAATTAGGCTTCAAAATAATTGGATCATCTGGTATTTCTTTGTTTACACCTTAGTTGAGCTTTAAATATTTTTAATTAATGAGCAAGTAATTCAAGTAACTTAATACCGGTATTCTATAATTAAAATGTGTGATGTGGTTATAGATTTTAGGAAAGAAGTTTCCGTTGTCTATTTTTTTTAAAGGTTCTTTTATTATCTTTATTTTAACTACACTAACGGATATTAGATTTAAAGGATACAGGTTTGTCATATGTACAAGGAAAAGATATTTTTCAATATATTGTTACAATCAGTGGTCCAATGTAATACTCATGCAAATTTTTTTATAGCAAAATAAAATTTATATTTGTTTTATTTTATTATGCCTTTTGATTTATAAATAATTCTTGTTCTTTGTAGGAAGAAATAGACACTTTGAAAATGTTTGAAATATTAAATTATTGTTACAGAACAGAAATATAAACTGAAGAAAATAAATGAGGAGGTTATATTTTTAGAGACAAAAGTAAAATAAGGTATTGTGGTTGTTGATAAAGTATATTTTATAAAGTACCAAAATAACCTGATTTCTCTCTCTAACTCTCTTACTTTTTTTTTTTACTAGTCTTTATTGTGGCAGTTTATACTTTGATGCCAAGATAGTTTTCACTTCTATTAAACTGAGAAATTAAATTGTAGTTTTTCACTTCTGTTAAACTGAGAGAATAAATCCATTTTATATTTGTTAACGTGGCTTTGAATCCATTCTTATTAATGAGAAGTGAATTCTTGTCTGCCTCTATTGCTCAAACTAAATTAATTCTCCTGATGATGGATGATATGGAAAGTTATTTTTTTTTTTTTTAGCTATATTCTATTTGTATCTACTCCCCAGTATTTATCACTTACCTCTTTATTTCTTGCCTTATATAATTAATCACTCCCATTTTCTATTTTTTTTATTTATTTGGAATTTCTAGCAAATTGTGTAGATGAACCAAAAAGCGCACATATAATAATATTTTTTTATACTGCTTGCTGGGTCATTTTTTGTGTTAGAAATTCAGTTGTAAAGTTGTTTCCTGAACTAAGTCAAATGAATTTTGGAGATTATCAATCTACGTGAAGATGCGTGTGGGGTTGAGGAGTTAAAGAACTTATTTATGGAGGTTGAAAATTTTTGGAAATGTAGTCTCGGTGCCCACGGCTAATGGGTGGTTTGCGAATATTTAAAGCTAATACTTGATGGTGGGTATGGCTTAGTCTGAATGACAATCACAGGTTTTAGCTTTCAGTCAGCGTAACTTTTCTTCTCGATGGTTACCATAATAGCATTCTCTAATGCCCTGACAGCCGACAAAGGTATTCAAACGATATGATAATGCCTCGTATGATGGCGGTGGAAAGAAGCTAGTTTAGCTTCCCTGTTGAATTTTTCATTGCTCGTGACATTAAATGAGAATGTATTCAGCAAAGATTACCGATTTTCTGCGGACAAGGAATATTTTTCTAAAAAATATTGGATTCACGGCTAGTAATATCGATGTTGGTTCCATTGTTAATAGGGAACCACTATGGGCCAGCGAATGTAGTCGAGAAAAATGGCTGCTGCGCCCACTCACAAATCTTCACGGAAGGATCCAAATCTAAAAAGTCGCCATGAGAACTCGAATGGGACTTAAAAGAGGCTTTCTTGAATGCAGAGTGCCCAGTTCTAGAAAAGGAACTTCAGGTTGCACAGACACGTGGCATTGCTTAACCTTTGTTGCTTTTTCCATGGGACACCTTAGAGAAGAGAAAAGTATATACTACAATAGAAATTGTTAGATTTTGAGCCTTTTTCAGGAGGCATATCATTGCCGTGAACAAAAGTGATCGGAACATAATTAAGTGAAGCACATCTGATATCCTTTTCAAAAGGAAAGAGCCATGTTTGCTTAGGCTGACCTTGGAGGATAGTCAGGTCTCCGTGGGGATACGTAATCACTTATTTTTATTAGATCTAACGACATACAATGTGGCCGATGTTTGACTATAAATGCGCATCCGAATTTGAGGAAATGTAGCAGAGATTTCCGGTCATCCTTTGCAGATGTTCAAGCCGCATTAATGACTTTGTTTCCTTTCGCACATTTTCCTGATCGGTGTTTCAAGCTTTATAGCTCCTCACCCGGTAGATTGTCCTGGCATCTTTCAGTATTAAGAACCGTCTTTTTTTTCTCATTTGCTTTTTAAAAAAAGATTCTTGTTTCATGATCATGTGACAGTGTTGGGGTAAATACGTATTCATTAATACGTCTAATTATATTTATATATATATATATATATATATATAATATATTATATATATATATATATATATAAATATATATTATATATATATTATATATATATATATAATATATATATATATATATATTATTATATATATATATAATATTATATATATTATATTATATATATATATATATATATATATATATATATATATATATATATAATCGCCCACCTTCTCTCCCCAAGACTGGGGGTAACATGCAACGGAAACAGAAAAGTAGTAGAAGAATATGACGCAAGTCGAAAAGAAAGCCCAGCCTTACCGCCCCCTTTATACCTTTTAGTGAGAACTCGTCAGTCAGAAAATCCACCCTAGAGCTTTACGGGCCCGCGACGGACCCTCACTATGGCATCTCGTCAATGTAGGGTTCATCCCTTGGCCCAAGTGGGCCACAACCATAATCCCCTCACAAAACCCCGCCATTCACTTATATTATGTACCTTTCTTCTCGCCTCTGTCAAACTCATATTTCTCTCCTCCAGGCATTCTTTATTGACTCACTCCACCACTTTTTCTTCTGTCTCCCAGCTGGTCGATTCCCAGCACACACCGCTATACATCCGCTTATAACCAACCGACTATCATCCATCCTTTCCACATTACCTAACCATCTCAACGTACTTTCACTTATTCTCTCATTTACCCATTTCTTCACACCACACAACTCTCTAATACGTTCATTTCTCAT
>JABUQX010067737.1:62500-84609 GCA_015478945.1 Trachelipus rathkii
TACTGAACTGCTCCCATTAATAAACATCAGCATTTCGGTTGCTCTTCCACGACCAACCAACCCATACAATAATATGGATTCGGTTGAACTCACTTATCCCGTATTCATGGTGAAGCCCCCCACCCCACCAAATACTACTGAAAACTCCTTCCCAAAAGCAGTCGTACAACCTAAATCTTCGTTGTATGACTATTCTTTACAACCACCAGGATTTGTTGCTCCTCCCCGTCGAGTCCACGTCTCAAGCCTTTCCTCTTCAATTTTTTTGAATTCTACCTCCAATAACTACCTTAGTCACGATAGAGACAATTGTCTCAAAAAGACCATCATCATACATTTATAACAACATAGCCTGGCCACTTTCCTTCAATGGAATTGTCAGGGCTACCACTCAAATTTTCGTAAGAAACTGTTCAAACTAATAAATATATGTACACCAAAATGCATATGTTTACAGGAACTTCGACTATGTCCCTGCGACTTCTTTCAACCGTCGGAATATAAATCGCCGTTAACCTCTATAGCAAGAGGTGACAATGATAGGGGAGGTGCAGAAATACTCATTCACAAATCTGTCCCCTATTCCACAATCCCTCTCCAAACTAAACTTCATGCAGTAGCAGCAAACGAATTCATTTGTCCACCGACCTTATCTATCTGCTCAATCTTACTTGGATCCGAGTAGTAATTTACTAAGGTCGACTTATAGCTGATTTTTTAAAACAGCTCCCTACTCCCATCGTTATACTAGGAGACTTCAACCTCCGCCACCCCTTATGGGGCGACTCTGTAACTTCGTCCAAGTCCAAGATCCTAATAGATCTCCTAACCCCCTTTTTCCTGGGATACCTTAACACAGGACTCCCTACATATGAACGTTTAGAAACACACACTTCTTCTTGTATTGATATTTATTTTTGCTCCCATTCCCTTATGGATCGCTTTACCTGGTCATGCTTTGATAGCTTTAAATGAGCTTGTACCAAGCCCACTGCAAAAACCTAACTCCAGCTGGCGTTATGACCGAGAGGAGTGCGCTCCTTTTTATAGGCCACAGCTATCACTCTTTCTCCTTCAATAACCGATTTCCGATTTTGATGATGCTTTTCGCTTCTTCCAGCAAGTCGTCATCTCGGCAGCGGAAGCTTGCATTCCGCAATCTTCCTCAGGCAGGCGATCGGCAACCCCTTGGTGGTCCCAAGAGTGCGCACAAGCCAACAGAGAGAAGAAGAAACTCTACAGGCAATACAAAAGTACCCGTACCACCCCAAACATGATTATTTTTAAAGCAGCCGCAGCGAGATCTCGGTGAATTAATCGCCAAACGAGCAAACAATTTTTTCGAACTTACATATCGATGTTAACTTCCACAACTCCCCTCACCTTTAGTGTGAAAAAATTACACAGAAAATATCTCGTCGCTCCAACAATCCGTTCACAGCCTTCCGTTATGGGCCTGATATAACTGACCGATCTCCCCTCCTGCTGCTGTAGCGGATGCCTTAGGTTATAGCTTTGCCAGCCAATTGAAGTTTTTTCCCGCTACACTGAAAACTTTCAAAAAAGAGAACTGACACAGCAAATTGCCAGACTTTTCAACAGCGAGAGGGGAAGATCATTACCTACAACCGTCTTTTCACACTTGCGGAGTATCCAAACTGCATTGGTGAATAGCAAAGACGGTGCTCTTGGTCAAGACAATTTCGTACATCATGCTCCGCCATATCCATCCTTCGGCGTCAGCATTTTTTGCTGAATTATATAACACGAATCTGGATCGAATCTTCTTTTCCATCTATTTGGAGTACAGCTTTTGTAATTCCTATTCCCAACCTGGAAAAGATCCGAAATTGGCCGGACAACCAAAAGACCAATTTCGCTGGACCTGTCATTCCTGTAAATTAAATGGAGAAAATGGTTTCATGCCGCTTTCTTCCTGTTCTGGAGAGCCGCCAAACTTTTTCTCAAACTTCCAGTTTTGGTTTCCCGCAAAAATGTTCAACTACGGACCCTTGGTAAAAACTAGACATGACATCCCGGGAAGCCCTCTCAATACTGGTGGGATGGTTCTTGTGTCTTTTTAACCTTGGAAAAAGCTTAGACAAAACGTGGAGAACTGGGATTCTCCTTAAACTCCATTCTCTCGTTTCCGCGGACACTCCTCTTTCATCATATATGCTTCTGTCAAATAGATCTACAGGTTCGGTGGCTCTTCTATTCTGTCGCCACTTTACTCGATGAAGGCGTTCCACAGGGTAATGTTCTAAGTTTACTATATTTGCTCTCTCGGATTTAATGATTATCGGTTACTTTCTATCCACCGACTGGTTAATTTTTCTCTCTATGTCGATGACTTGCGTTATATATAGCCGGTGTCAGGCTGCCCCTTTTTCTCGAAACGGCACTCAACTGGGCTATTGAGATATTTCATAAAAACAATGGGGTAACTCCCATGGCTTCCCATTTTTCTCCCCCACAAAAACCTCAGCAGTGTTTTTTTTTTTTAGAAAAAAGGGAATTGAAGAACTTGCCCCTTCTCCAGCAAACCTAACCTTATACGGTTCGCCCATTCCTTTACTTCACAGGTCAAATTCTAGGCTTCATTCTAGATGACCACCTTAAACATTTGCACCGCATATTAAACACCTGAAACAACTTGTCATCGGCGCGCTTGACCTGTTACGTAATCTCACCTCAAAAATCTGGGGTGCTGATCGCAAGTTCCCTTTTACGCCTCTACAATCCGCCCTAATCCGATCGACACTGAACAATGGCTGTGCAGTATACGGCCAGACCTTCCACAACACTACTACACCCTATTAGATCCCATCCAAATGAGGCGATCCGATCTCCACTGGAGCCTTCCGATCGTCCCCCCAAAGGTGAGCCTTGAAGTTGAAGCCAATGTGATGCACTCTTCTTCGAAGATAATGCATTAGGTGTACAAGCTATCTCTTCGTTTTCAAACCCCAATACCGTCCGGCCCTGACAACCGATTCTGCAGGATACCTCAGAATTTCAATTACTGCCATTTGCAAACACGGTTCCTAACTTATAACATTCCTAACATCCCTTTGCAATAAGGTCTTGCCTTTTCTTCGACGAAGGGTATACACCTTGGCTATATCCCGCTCCCACCATTTGCTTGGCTTTCCCAAATCTAGCCATCCGGCTGCCCTGTTTTTAACAGCATCCATTTCTCTGTCTCTTTCCGCAGTTCACAATGATGAATTTACTCCAGTGGTTACTGACGGCTCTAAAACAAGAGACAGTATGGGCGCATCTGAGGTCTTTCCTGACGCAACCTCTCCCATACCTCTCCCCCCTCATGCTTCAATTTTTTACGGCAGAATTAATGGCTATATATAATAAGTGCCCTTTCTCGAATTATTATATGCTTAAACCAAGATCACTCCATGTCATTTATTCAGATTCGCTCAACGTGCTACAAGCGCTTAAAACCCTTATTCTAAAAACACAAATGGTATCCGCTGTAACAACAATTTCTTCGGCTGCTCCATTCCGTAAGACAAATTATTTTATGTTGACCCCCTCTCATGCAGGGGTAACTGGCATTGAAATCGCTGACTAGAGGCCAAAATGGCACCTTCCTGTCTTTTCGAAAGTTGTTCCGGTACCTCCCGGACGCCATCGAAAAGGCTGCCTCCCATCAACCGCTTTACTATCCTGCTCTCCGACAAGGCTTTCGATCTGTTGGCAAGAGTGCTGGACGTAGTGATCAGCGAGGAGCGAAACTCAAAAACATAAAGCCGAATATTGGGTGAGTGGTCTTCTTCCCACAGACGAAAACGCTTACACGAGGCGATACTTACACGCCTCCGTATTTGCCATACTAATATCACTCACAGTCACTATATGTGACGGGACGATCCTCCTCCCATTTACAAATTTTGCCGTTGCCACACCCTCAATCATTCAAAACATATCTTCATTGATTGTTCCCATCTGACCTATTCGCCGTCGTCATTTTCCCTACTTTACGGTTCATAAGACCTTCTAAAAGGCGTCGTCATTTTCCTGAATCTTCCCACTTTAGCAGTACTAGTACTGCTAAAATATTTATCTCTAATATTCTTTTATAACATTTGATTTTGTTATGTAATCTTAAGACTATTTATAATACAAGGGTAATAATTTTTATGTGTTTTTAATTTATTTTTTGCTGATTGAATTATTCATTTCCCCATCCCAAATTTCCCTTTGGACACTGTGAAACATATATATGACAGGGCCCTCCCAGGGTGCTGATTTTTTCAGCCCAGTAATGGCGCTTCTCTGTGAGCCGTGGTGGGGTCCTGTACACTGGTTCAAAAAAAAAATTATATATTATTGTATAGTATATATACAATAACATTATTAATAATATATCTCTCACTAAACATCTCCTATATTATGTCCAGCCTATATCAAAAACACACTTAAAGTTATTATATAAACCAATAATTATTACTTCTAAGCCAAACATAATAGAATGCTATAGAAAACACTAACCGAGCAACTTATGGCTAAACCACAGAACCCGCTCAAAGTATAACAGACAAGCCATTACAAAAAATGCTCGCCGCTTGGGCCTCCCACGATATCACAATCCAACATTCAAAAACTGGAGGTTGTTCATAACAAAACTCTTTTAGAATTATATTAGGCTGCCTCCACTTCCATACCCATCCACCACTTACAAACCGAAACTAAAATTCTAACTATGGAAGCCCATCTTGATATGATAGGCAGAAAATTTTACAGCAAATAACTTTCAACAGACTACCTTTTACACCAAACATTTACAACCCCCCACCCCTATGCACCGTATATATTATATTCTAACATATACAAGACAGAGCCCGCCCGCAGAAACTCCCATTATTAAACACATCTACACTCAATTAACACAAAAAGCTATCTCCGAATATCCAAACACCATACTCCAAGTGCGTCCCTCCGAAATATCTCCCACAGAACAAACCTTGGACCGTTAACCGTCAAACCAGTGATGTTGTACCGTCTCCGCTTTGGGCACCATCCCCCCCCTCCCTTCAGGAATATAAATTTAGATTTCATAACGCTCCCTCCCCCTACTGTCAAAGATGCCTCTCCCTGACAAATGACGACACAAGACATCTCTTACTAAACTGCCAGGACCTAACGGACATCAGACGTAACTTCGATACTCTCGTTCTGATGGATCTCTGGGCTTGGCCTGCTGTGGTGTCACAATATCTCCGAGTCGCCCGCTTCTCGTAGGAGGGGAGCGGTGGGCTACCAAGTAAGTAAGTATAAATTTGTTAATTTTGCAATTTTCTTTGTTAATTGTTGTTAACTACCGCTTTGTACATTTTAAACAATAAACGTTAGTTTTGCGTTTCCTTTGGTAATATCCAGGTCTTTAAACTTTATCAACAAGATAGATAAGAACCAGTTCTAAGAGCGTTATCAATCGTAAACTACTTTGATCTCAGAACAAAATCAACAAAAAATTAGTCAACTTTAGGGCTTAAAAAAATCGTTAAGCGAGGCAAGATGATAAAAAAAAACAACGGAGAGTATGCAAATAAATAATGACAAACTTCAAAATCAGTTTTAAGGAATGGAGTTATAAGTCAAGATTTTTAACAGTTTTATTAGCTGAAGAAGAAATTAAAACAGTCAAAATGGACATTCACATCTGCACAGATTCGCATTACTGACATGGCATTGAAAGTGTACCGGGAAGCATAAAGGTAAATCTAATTATCATTGTGGTTACCAAGGGACTAAAGTCACTTTTTTATTATTATATTATTATTATTCCTTTGATTGCAAAGGGTTTCATTTCTAAGTAAATAAAAAAAAATTATTAGTTTTTAGCCAGACTCGAAATCTTTGGTATTTTTGATATTAAAAGAAAATAAAAGTTACAAATAGCAAGTTTTTGAAAATGAAATTAAAATTATCTGGAAAGAAAGTGAATTAACAGTGATACTAAGTTATTTTAGACTAGTTAATTTATTCACTTTCTTTGCAGATGATTTTAATTCATCTAAATACTGTATCAACCTTGGTGGCTTTGCTATCTTCTACAAACATTAACTATATTATTAAAAGTTATAAATCCACACCCACCTTATAAAACAGTGAAGCTATTAATTATTTTTAATAAGACAAAACCATTACCAGCAATTACGCCATAACTAATATATATATATATATATATACTATATATATATATAATATATATATATATATATATATATATATATATATATATATATATATATATATATATTATATATAATATATATATATATATACATATATATATATATATATATATATATATATATAATATACAGATATATATATATAATATATATATATATATATATATATATATATATATATATGAGAACCTGAAAAATATTATAGCTACTTGGTCAAAGAGTACCACATGATAGAGATATCACTTTTACAAATACCAAATACCATAAAATGTTATATGATAATAGTACAAGTTTTCATCCTCTTAATTTTAAATCCACAGTGAAATAATATTTTTAAGTAAAACGCTGCACTTGTGGCTTTTTTTTTTTTTTTTTTTTTTTTCTTTTTTTTTGGTTTTGTCATCAATTCGTTGGCACAAGGTTTGGTTCCTTCCGCTTTCTTCCTAATTTTTTTATCTCTTTTTTTTTTTTTTTTTTTTTTTTTATGGGGTGGGTGGCGAGAAAAATGGGAGAAAACTGCTAAAGAGTAAAGAAAAGTGCAAGATCCCTTACTTGATTAAAAAATTGATTTGGAAGCACACTCATGTGTTATTATTTCTAAGTACATACTTAAAACCCACGAATGCCCAAGACACAAAAGTGAGTCCGTGGAGCTTTATATAAGAAACAAGATTGGTACATTGGAAATGACTTAACTGATATAAAATTCTGGACAACATTCCAAATGTCGGTCAATAAAATTTAATACTAAGAAATTTTTGTGCAAGTTTTAATTAGGGAGCTGAAGTTTTACAATTTGGCCTAGAAGAAGCAATCTTATTATATATATATATATATATATATATATATATTATATATAGTATATATATATATATAATATATATTATATATATATATATATATAATATATATATATATATATATATATATATATATATATATATATATATATATATATATATATATATAATATATAATATATATATATATATATATATATATATATATATATATATATATATATATCAATAAAAAAGAATGAGCAATAAGATTTCTAAAGAACAACGCGCGCCCACACAAAACATCCACACGATTTACACCTAAATATATATTTATATATTTTTATTTCTTCTAAGATAATAAAGATAAGAATAAAGACGGTATCTATGCTTATCATCTACCAAAATACTGAAATGGGAACGTACGTATGGCCATTGCTATACATAAAATATGTACTAAAGGCAATTATTATACTGAATTTTAACATCACAGGCATCGGATGCTGGAAAAACTATCACAAATATAACGAATAAAAAACATAACAGACATTATTACAGCGGTACAAATGCAATACAAAAAAAAAATATTAGTTCCTATATATATGTTTAAAAAAAATACAATTGATATATGTACAAAAATGTAGTAAATGATAATATGAACAATGTTAATAAATACTGGTACAAAGTACAAAATTTCACTAAAAATAATTATCATTATTAATATTTATTATTATTATCATCCTATAAGTGAGAAAGAAGTCATGCACACAGTAAAAATAGTGATTTTATGTTATCTAAATTCCAGCAGAAAATAGTAAATTTTACACTATAAAACCACTACTAAAAAGGTATAAATAGTTGCTTTTACAAGTTTATCTATAATTTTTTTTTTTTTAAAAGGAATTTGTACTAAAACTGCCTTGTGGAATCAATAATTCTAAACTTGAAAGGTTTAAAAAGTTTTTACTATAAAATTGGATTTTTTGGAGTCTAAATAACTAATTTGTAGTTTCCAAATTACAGAATATTGCTTTCAAGTTAAAATATTCCTAAAGGCTCATTTCGTAGCTAAGGGTTATCTGCTATAAGCGACACACGACATAGTTTTATGATGAAAGATCAAATAAAGAATTAAATTAATTAAAACAAGTCAATAAATATAAATATATAATATAAAAGCATATAAGGAGGTAAAATTTGGTATAGTAGCAGTTATTATGCTGGTTACCTACATAATAAAATGGTTATAAACTAAAAAAAACAAAAAAAAAAACAATGTTATTTAGTTTAAAAGGGCATTCATCCAAATTTAATATAATCATTTAGATATTTTTTTTAAAAAAGAAAAATGTGTTTAAGGATTGCTAAAATAACATTAAAAAGGAATTTGAGAGAGAAGTATTAATTTGCATTTGAAATATAATGCAATAAATTTAATTTTAATTAAAAATTTCTTTATATAAATTTAATTTTAATTAAAAAATATCTTTATTTAATCTCACCATAAAAACTATATATAACTGAAGCATAAAAATAACGTCAATATTGAATTAAAAACATAAAATGTTCCAAGTTTTTTTTTTTTTTCACCATTTTGAAAAATAAAATTATTAGTTAAGACACGAATTTCCTTCATAATTAATCCCTTCAAAGAGATTTTTAATAATAATAAAAAAATTTATAAATAAAAGACATTTGATTCACACTAAAATAAGGTACACATGCGGATTAGCAACATCGTACTTACAGTGTGTGAAAATTCAACTATTATTTTAATTTTGTTATTATTAAACTTGTGCTAAGCAAGAATTAGAACTTGTAGTAGTCTTTATATATATATATATATATATATATATATATATATATATATATATATATATATATATATATATATATATATATATATATATAATATATATATATATATATATATATATTATATATATATATATATAATATATATATATATTTATATATAATATATATATATATTATATATTATATATATATATAATGAGCGTCCCAAAAATATCTACATTAACTTTATCACATATTGGCTCCCACTTAGTTTAAATACCTACGATTAAACTAAATATACATATTTATATATATATATATATATATATATATATATATATATATATATACTATATATATTATAATATATATATATAATATATATATATATATTATATATATATATATATATATAATATATATATATATATATATAAATATATATATTACTAAAATAACATAATACCTGAACGAAACACTATTTTTTTCTACAAAACTTTTATTATAAAAAAGTTATTAAAGCTGAACAATAATATATATATATATATATATTATATATATATATATATATATATATATAATATATATATATAATATATATTATATATATATTATTATATATATATATATATATATATATATATATATATATATATATAATATATATATATATATATTATATATATTATATATATATATATATAATATATATATATATTATATATATAATATATATAATATATATATATAATATATATATATATATATATTATATATATAATAGAAAAATAGAAAAATATCAAGTTTATAATATAATATATATAAATATATTAATAAGTATAAAATATATATTTGTATTGGTGGACGTGGCAAGTTCGTGTGAATGTATCAATCTATATCGCATTTCCGTAGAATTAAAAATTTAAAAATCACATAATAAAAACTGAAGTTTCAACAAATAGAAATAATGTATTGAAAATAAAAAAGACGTGTCTCAAGTGTGTCACCAAATGAAAATAATTGGCTAGCTAGACATTAATTTTCGTAAAGGAAACAAAAGTATTATACGAAGCAGACAAGAATCAAATACCAAAGTAATTTAAAATCTAAATATGTTACTTTTTTGTGGTTATTTTTTAAAATATACGACCAAATTTTGTAAAATTAATTCATATTCGAAATCATTTTAAAAACTTTATATCTCTAATGCTGCTTAGAGTCTTTTCAATCTATTGGGACTACGAGAGTGCTTAGACCAAATTTTAAGGCTTATTATTACTTGTTTCTAAAATACTATATTTTAAGGTAGAATCTGGGCAACCAGAATTAGATTAGGTTATTCATCCATATATTAGAGCTAAAATGTACTAATTTTGTTTGAGCTTCTAATTTCCTAAAAAATAATCTGTTATAATTTATAAATTTTTTTGTACAATTTTCTAGTTCTATAGTGTCCCTTCATGGACAAACTAGCTTTACTTTAATGTTTAAAAAATACTGAACTAAGATATGCTAATGAAATAATAGTCAAAATTATTAAATAAATAAAAAGTATTGAACGTAATTTAATCAGCCAATAATTATTGTTTATTTCTTAAAAGGTGATGTAATAAATATAATGATATTTACTATGTAAACACAAACTGGAAATAATATAAATAATTATATAATCAATCTCTATAAAACTCCCAATATTTGACCTTTTCTCTTTCGTTTTTGCCGCAAAATAAATTTTATTTTAAGCGAAACTATAAATACTCTTAGATCATACTTTATTAAATACATTAAACTTAATTTGAAAGTTCTTGAAATAAGATTTTCGGAACAAGGAAACTACGTTACGAAACTATATCAATAACCTAAAGGAACTCCTCCAAATGAAAGATTTCGAGTTTTGATAATATATCATAGATGAACTCAAGAAGCAGAAAAAAATTGGGTGCTTTGTGTGGTTCTTCTTAGGACCTCTCGCAGAAGCCCCAGGACACTCTGTTAATATATTCAAAGTCATAAGAAGATAGTATGAGTTCACATATATATATCACTTCTTAGATACCAACTAAAATTATTAGAATAATAATATATATAATAACAAGTAGAAATGTAGTCTAATATATAAAACTTATTCATATTCTGATGAGAATAAAAATAAATATGTCACTTAACAAGAAGTATTAAGAAAAACGGAAAATAAAAACTACTTAAGATATATATTATATTAATGACGAGATAAAACAATATAAATATAATATTCCCTTATAGTAATTCATACGCTGTTAGTTATGTAAAAACCAAGGTTAACGACTAATATAATATTAAATACTATTCTCCACCTAAGACAGCAACAAGTATCAAGTATAAAGAGCAATAAATGTGAAACAAACATGATTGCTTCACCAAAAAATTCGATCACAATGACCAGCTATTCGCTAAGTTCCTACCAAAAATATGGCAATCACCTGAAAAGGACATTTACAGCATTAATAAAGGAAGCCTATCGATACAAACATTCTCCCTTTTTAACGCTGATTATGCACTAGTTTATAATATATCCGGACATCTTTATTTACTAACTAAAGACAAGAGAAAAAGTGCGTATACCTAATAATGCAATACACTTCCTTCTCTTATATATCACAGGTTTATATACAAGAGACATCGAAGAATTCCATGTAAATAATTCACACTTCCACCTACGACTTGCATAAAAAAACCAAAATATAATCAAATGAACAAAGTTTTTCTTCGTTTTCCAATCGGTATCAGGAGATAAAGTGATGGATGTCAGCATTAACAGAGGCCACGCTTTGCACAACAAACGTAAAACGAAATATAGAACTAACTATCTCATTCTATTAAAAAAAACTCTCTAATTCTGTAGATTCACCGAAAATTCAAGCCCATGCGCCATAACAAAGTCTGAAAAAATAAGGAAATTTTCATATGTTTTTGTATTTTTTCTAAATCCTTTATTCAATTATATACATATATCTATCCAAACAAATTTATATATATAGTGTTTAATCGTTGTGTAGCTTAGAAATTCGAAGAAAAATTTATACTATAAAGAAGCCTTAAGTCCTATATGAGATCGGTTCGTATTTGCTACTTGAGGCCTGGTAATGCTGTCATGGCCCTACACCCTTTTTTTAGGAACACATAACTAAATATCTTATTGTTTAATGAGCGCAAATTATTTCATGACTATTTTGAGTAAAATATTAGTCTTTTTATGTGGCTTTTTATTAGGATGATGCCCCGGTACCAGTGTATAAAATATACTTATTTTTTCTATAACTCGGGTTCTATAGCAGTATGAGAAATGTCATTCACGAATAAGCCTTGTATATGGAACTCTTCGTATATATATATTACTTCTTCTCATGAGAATCCAGCGGAGCATCACAATCTGATTTGTTTGCATCGAAGATATTATATTTGGCAACATGTGCGAAGCAAACACACACAAAAAAGATATAAATAGATAACACTAGAGTCGGAAACATGTGTTAAGGAAAAAGCAAAGCAAATCTGGCCATAACTTGTAGGCTAAATGTTGAGTATATAGGCGCCGCTCGCCTAGAACGCAAAGATAATAGTCTGAAGAATATATAAGGACACTAAAAAAGCACAACTTCAAATATACGCACAACGTGTAATTTAATAAGCGATAACCAACATTCACAGGTCGTCGAAAAAATCACTAGCAGATCAACATAAAATGTGCAAAAAGTCAATATAATGAGCGCCGTGACATAATTTGTTATAAGAACAATACCTAAGTTTACTAAAACGCTTTTCGACTAGAGCATACCAAGATCTCAGGTCTTACAATACCTATATAGGATATCTTTTTGCGCAGATGAAAGCCAAAAGAGTGATCGAGCAATACTTATGCTCTATCAAAGATTATAATCTTTGCTATTTGTATTAAAAATGAGAAAGTGGCTATCAATCGTGACAAAAACAGTAAATTTCCCTAAGTATGCTCGGATGTTGGATACAATTCGAGCAAAGACGACCCATATTTATAGCCGACACGCAAACAGACATGTATCCCGCGATTCCCGATGTTGACAACGACCTACGCTTCGCAGAGAATATCCTCAGCACAGGCTGATGGTGCTGACATAAAAGATATTCACACGTGCTAACATAAATAAAGGTCGTCATCTCGAGCTAGATGTAAGCAATATGTAGCCCTAGTTTGAATAATGAGTGAGAAGAGAGTATGCAGTTATCTGTCGAAAACAACTAACCAGAATATGAGAACAACGAATTTTAATAATCATCCACAATCTAACGCCACCGCAAGGATTGCAAACACTCATGATTAGCTGATGTATCAGAGTTCAAGACTCGTCCAGGAGCAAGAATACTAGGAAAAGCCATTTAAATCCGATCGAATAAAAGACTATACGTTTCACAAACAAGAAAACCGTCTCCAACGGTTAAGAGAATAAACTTCCTTTACCTTTATGTTCCATCAGTGAATACAAAATAACAACAGCGTAGTGATTGAGCAAAGATTAGTGCACCCCTCTAACTTCTATATTATATTAGAATCGTAACTCTATGCGGAATATCTTTTTATCTCCGGTAGTTATGCTCCTTTTCCATTGAATTACAAACTATTTATAAAGTAGAATACATCCAAGACCATATGAAAACTTATTGGTACTTAGAACATCCATGGACTCACTAACTTCCAATGATGCGACCGACTCCCCCCTTAATCTGCGAGCACTACCACTTTAACTCTCAGTACCATCAATCTATTTTCCAATAGTATATATCATCCTATGAAAAAAGAGTGCAAAAAGATATCTGCAAAAGTGTATTTTTCACAAATTAATTATCAAATGAGCTTAGAGTGAGTGATGAGCAAATCAAAACTCTTCACACTCCCATATCTCACTTTACTACAAAAAACTTCAAACTAGGTAATAATAAAATTAAGGCAAAACATGCAGTTAATCATCAAAAGACAGAAGATTAATATAATGAACACCAGGGGTCTACATGCGCTGTATGATTGAAGAGGGACTGAAATCAACATTAACAAACTTCTTACCTGATGGAATACATACAAAGTCGAAGACATAAATTATGACTAAAGAAAATACAGCCTTAGTGCAAGTTGTTCGTTCGTGCTATAAATGTAGCGTGAAGTACTAACAAGACTACTGTGAAATAAAATAGCTGACTTTATGGTCACTGCTAGGGAAAATAATTGACTTGTAAAGTGCATACAAAAAATTATCATTAAAAATTCGAAACAAACATGCTTGCTCCTGTTGAACATATTAGTGGAAAAATTCATAATTTCCCCAACCATCTTCCACATCAAACTAGGACTGATGTAAGAATATAATATCTTGCGCCCTATATACCAAAGAATAGTTTTTTTGAAAGTGCTATTTTTTCAAAAATTTATATTTGCAAATCTTAAGGTTCAATGTTGTGAGTTTATATTAATTAGCAAATTGGAGAAATCTTCAAAACTGCGTAATATACTTTCCATATCAGGCCCTGCCAAACAACGCGACACCTTCTATGCATAAGATGGCGGATGAGCGAAGTTTCATAATATTCTGATGTACTGAATATTTGACAAAGCATCTGCCCCGAGAAAGAATTCTATTGCCCTTTGCTGTCAGAATACTTTAAAAATTCAAATGTTGTAAGAGTGATTGTTTATCAGTAAATCTCAGTTTCCAAAGACCTATACTAGAACTCGCTACTAGAAAATGATTCAGAGCTATTTTCATAAATAATTTAGATAAGCTATAAATAATTGAGCCATAAAAATCTTAATCTATATTATAATATATATTTTCTACTAAATATATCTAATCTATAAGTAATAATAAAAAGCACCGGATAAATCTAGGATGTTATATATATATATGTAATCATATAATAAATTTAACAATGGGAGAGTTATTCATTCAAAGTATATCAAATGCAAGTGACAATAATGCGTAAAAGAAACTAAGATACCAAGGAAGATAAGATACACACATTGAATGTGAGACAGAATCTAATTAATTTGAGATGCCTATCACACGTTGATATTTCACATAAATTCTGCACACTAAAAGACAATCTATAGACAGCCATATTTGTAAGCAATAAATTATTTATGATTTGATTTTATATTTGATACAATACTTATGTGAAATGTCTCTTTATCCTATTTATCCGTATTTACCAATACGTAACCTACATTGCATGTTCACAGTACATAAAATATTGTATATTATATTTTCTGTTATTAATTTTTGATTAAAAATTTAATAATTATCCTTAAATTATTTATTTTTATGTTGAGTTTTTACTTCGAGAACCCAATGAAACTGTTCTAAGTCCAAGCCTAACATAAATGTAGATTCGGAGATTCTAGTTAATGTTAAAAAAATATAATATACTGTTAAGTAGCCAGCCCAGCCATGTATTCCTCTAACAAACTTCTTTTAGAAGCCAGATAGCTTAGAGAGTGGCACCACCAAGCGTCACTTTCTGGTCTCTATATTTAAACGGAAATCAGATTTTTCTGCTATTTCACATTTTATTCTAAAAAAAATAACTTAATTACAAGAATGGAGTATTACTCCTTAAAGACCCGCCAAGTCAATTCATAATCCTTCAACCAAACAGGTCACATAAAACGTCGTGAGGATTCACGCGACCTATTCCCGAATCGCCGTAACAGGGTTTGCTTTTCTCTTCTCTTTGCAGGAGTCACTCATTCGGAAACTCGTTTGGCCTTCGCTCTTTTCGCTCCTATGGGGAAAGAACGATAGACGGCTGCAAGCATCATAATCATATCTCTATAGGGCAACCTCTTCAAGTTTACACTACCCAAATCACCTAATATACTGACCAGGCTAGGAAGAGGCTATTACTACACCAGAGATAAATACCCCCTGACTCTTTACTAGCGTTATTATAATTATAATTATATATAATATATTGTATAGGCTTATATATATAATATATGTATTCGAGAGGAAGATAAACTTCATGGCCACGCCAGTACAAGAAGTCTCTACAGAGAGCCACACTTACCCCCCCTTATACCGGCCTCCTACGCAGGCTCGATCCTGAGCGAGTCGCGATGCTTAACGCGAGAGTATGGCAAAAACTAGTCGCCTCGGGACTCCCGATGGCATCGAGCACGCTGACCTCGGTCGATCCACCGCTCCCCGGACAAGACCAACCTATCCATTAAAACAGAAATTTTGGTTCAATCTTTTATTCGTAGTCCCTTTTTAAAATTGTTAATACTGTCGTTTATGGATGCTATATTTTTATGATAAATATCTACTTCTTTTTGAAAGCGAGTGAGTTTGAACATCCGATGCGTCCCAGCGTTCACCCAGCCGATTCTCGTGCCTGCCGGTCGAACGCCTGATTCCAACTTCATCGACTTCATTCTGTGACGGATCGTCCTTCTCGGTCTTCTTCTTATCGTCGCTGATGAGCTCCCAATCCTCTCAGTCATACATTTGTTGACAATATTTTAAATTTATGAAAAATATATAAATTGAGATTTTTTTTTTATGTTTTGTTTATATTTTCTTATTCTCATTAATTATATAATTAAAATGAAATTAATTTTTAAATACACCCGTACATGAGTATCCTACTAAAAAATAAATATATATGTATATTATAATTGTGATTTTTTACCGTAAGTGTATCCGCTACTTTTTGTATAATATGAATATAATTTATCAAATTTATATTTAAGTATAAAATAGAATGTAAATTTTAAACAAAGAAATATTTCAAATAGTATAGTGCCGACGCTGCTGAAATTGCCAAAGGGTTCATGAAAACTAAATTCTGTAAATTAATAAATTAACTATATACTTTCACAAAATTTTTAAACTGACAATTAAGATTACATGTAAAAGAAACCAAAAAATTAACAGGCTTAGCAAGCCAGGTGTGGCAAACAGATCATACTTTTAAGTTAAGCAATATATTTATAAATTCTAGAAATTAAAAAATTTACATCATAAATTCCTCAATTAGATCATAGTATCAAGAATTACCCTAAAACAAGAGATAAAAAAAAGCGGGTATTCATATAATATAGAAAAATATATAATTAATTATATAATTATAATTAAAAATATAATATATAAATAAATAGATTAATATTAATATATATAATCCAGACATGTAGAATTTTAGACTGTCCATTGTAGAATAATTGATAAACCTACGAATATATAAGTTATGTTTTTATAATAATATATACAGGACATAAAAAAGTCTCAAAAATATAAATCACTTAATAATTAATGACAAATATTTATAAATTATTACTTTTCTACTCACTAAGCTACTTAATCCTATTTTAGTTTTTTTTTTTAATTACTTAGTTGCTATAAAGAATTTATGTACCATATTTATTAATTTCTTTTATATATAGTAATATATCATAATATTAATATATATATATATAATATATAATATAATATATATAATTAAATATATTAATAATAATTAATAATATATAATATATATTATATATATATATTATATAATATAAGATATATTAATATCATAATATTAATAATAATATATTATGAAATAAAATATGAATTAGATCTTGATCAATATCTATTATAGTATATATAAACTAATTATATAATTTATATAAAAATAAAGATAAGTGAAAAATGATTATATTTGTAAAAACAGATAATACTTAAAAGGAGAAAACCCTATATTATATGCAAGACACATTAAAAAAAGTCCTAATAAATTATTTATATGAAAAATCAAATATCTTTAAATTATTAGTTACTTTTTTTATTCCAGTTAAAATATATTTAAATTAATTATTTATTTTATTTTTTATTATGTTTATTGTCATTATATCTATTATTAATATTATGATTTTTTTTCTGCATTTATTAATTCTGCACATGGAAAATATATTTAGAAATTTTTTAAAAGTAGTTCCTCAACTCAACATCTTATATATATATGACTCCTTGATCTCACGGAGCCCATAGGAGTTCAAATCCAAGACGAAGTGAGGGTTCAAAGAGTAATCACCAATGAGCATTGAAGGGGGATAGCCAAAAAACAGATAAAACACTACACACACAATCGTATCTCCGCATTACACTGTTATCTCTGATAATCCCACTCTCGCGAAGGAAGCAACTTTATAAACTCGAAAAAGCACCCACGCAGAAGCCATTCTGCAGTCACTCTCAATGCAATTTATATCTGGGCGATTCCCTAATGCGGTATTCTTTTACGGTTTTTTTATATTATTAAAAATGAGAAAGAAGAATATTTATAAAATGTAACTCACTTTAAAAATAACCCGATCTTATATAAAACGAAGCTATTTGACCTCTTAAACGTAAAAGTCTAAAAATGTTATTCCAATTTGTAAAACCCTATGCTCGATTTAAACTTATCAAATGGCAATACTTAAGATTCCCCGTTCTACAAAAAAAGCACGCCCAAAGTTTATATTTTCTATTTTGCTACAACGTCTATCCGCACTTTCACTTTGATTGCTTAAGTAGACAAAAATGTGCTCTTAAAAATTCGGTATTGCCCACCAATTCTTATTTGGATCATTTCTATGTATATATATTAAAAAAATGTTCTAAAATTTCCAATACGCGCTTACAAACTTCCTAGTAAATATATCTTATTAGTATTTAAACCAAATCATCCCAAATTCTGTGCCTAAACTTTCCCAATACATAAAATAGTGAGAAGAACAAAATATATTACGAATACCCCTAAAAATAATAAAAACAAAAAAATACAAGAAAGAATGATTCAAACACTAAGCAAAATTACCAAAACATTCTGTTAACGTACAAGGAAAATCATAATCAGACTTAATTCAACTCGGTAGAATTCCTACAGTTACGAATAACAAGAAAAACACGTAGGGATCCATGAAAGAAACACACATCAACACTAAAAACACAATGTCCAGATAAAAGACCATGTTAAGTAATGCTAAAAATAGATTCGTCAATATAAATCATTAATAATAAATACAACCATAGAAAATAAAATAATTATAATCAACGTAACTAGCCTATACTAAAATTAGATATCTATGATATAATTATAATAGTATTATAATATTTTAATAAATAATATAATATTATTATGTGAATAATATAAAGTATTAACGCCATAATATATACATGAGTGAATATAAATAATAACCTCTACGCCTCTATTACAAGTAAACTGTGTGACAAGTAAGACGTGCCTGCAATTACCTATCCATACTATATGATGCTTCCCATGTGAGAGAGTAAATTATAGTAATCAATCTATGCTGTATAAACTAAGAACAAATAAATTAATAGATAAGAATAATATAAAGATGAGATACAGATATACTATACAGTATGCAAGATAAAATAAATTGAATAATATAATAATTATAAATGTTAATTTCTATCAAAGTAAACTAAAACCTTTATCCAGATATTTGAGAATAACTTTCAATTGACCTAAAAAATTGAGCTCATATATAAATAAACAGTGAATATTATAATAAATGTTAAAAAAATCTCTTTCATTAATATATATAATAAAAATCTAGTAGTTGGGAAAGAGATATATGGTTCTTTTGATTTGATATTATTAAGTAATTGTTATTGTCTTTAAATACCGAGTTATGTTGTAACTAATGTATAATACAATATTATAAATATTTAATAATTGTTAAAAATATATTAAACTCAAAGTAATATATTATATAATATTATATGATAAGATATATATAAAATTATATATATATATTACATATATAATTAATATATATTAAATATAAATATATATATAATATTAATATAATATATTATCTAATACTATAACTATATATACTATATATATATATTATATATATTAATATGATATATAACTATATATATAAATATTAAATAACTATACATAACATATATATATAGTAAAATATATAATATTATTATATTATATATATTATTATTAATTAATTTATATAGTTGAAGTCAAGCCAAGCAGAAAATCGTCACTTACATTTTGTATTTTATCGCATCCGACGCGTCATATCATTATAAATATTAATTATAATATTAAAATGTATTTAGATATATATATATATAAATATATAATTATATTAATATCATATATAATATAAAATATATAAATATATATATAATAATAAATATATTATATATACTTAATATAATATTAATTATATATATATAATCATAATATATAATATATATATATATATTAATAATCTGTTATAAAAGACTTAATTATTATAAGAATATATACAATATAATATTTTTTTATTATATTTTTTTATGATATATATTATAGTTTAATACATTATTATTAATATAAGATATAACTATAATAATAATAAAATATATATAAATAATATATATATAATATTTATATAATATATATATTAATATAATATATATATCTTAATTTAATATATATATGTATAATAATAATTATATATTAATATATATATATAAATAATATATATATATATAAATATATATTAATAAAATGAATTATATATATATAAAATATTTTATATAATATATATATATAATAAATATATATAAAAAATAATATTCTAATAAATATAATATTGATATTTTATTTATAAATAATAATTAAAAATTAAGTATGAATATAAGAGAAATACAAAAATATATAATATATACATAGTAATATATATTCCAAATGTTATTAATATATAATTAATTAATATTAATATATAAAAAAAAATAACAAATATATATATATAAATATGATAATCTAATTTAATAATAGATATATAATTAAATATATTATATAATAATATATATACTCCGAATATAATAATAGAAATAAGTTATAGAGAAAATATAAAAGATATATAATGACATATCGATAAAAAAAAAAAATTACTAATAAGATCTTCAAATATCGAGAAGATAGTTGAACACAATGATCGATACGAATTATATTAATATAGAAGAAGTAGATATGTAGCAATAACGATATATAAAATTAGATAGATATAATATAATATTTAATATTAATAAAATAAATATAAATAATAAGATATAATATAATATAATAAGGATATATAGTTCAGTATATTAATAGATATTATATATAAATAATATGACAAATATAATATAAGTCACGCTAAGTCTAGCGGTAATAGCTAGTAATTGAACTTTTAAAACACACTTATAAGGTAGCTGCATAATAACTATAATAATAAATATATAATATATATATAATAATAAGATTTACTGTATAAATTTACATACATTAATGGTTTTTATTGATGTGAATCTATAAATATAATATAATTATATAAATCAATATATAATATAAATATATATATCTTAATTATATATATTTATAGTAATAAAATATAATATATTAATATAATAAATATAAATTATATATATATATAATTTATTTATATATATAATATTATATATATCATATATATAATATAATTACTAACTTATATATATATTATATTATAAGACAAACTATATATATATATATATATAATATAAGATATATAAATAATATATAATAATAAATAATATATACTATAATATAAATATATTTAATATATATATATACTAATAATAATATCACGAGATACGTTATACATACGTAGAATTGGTCTAAAAATTAAAGATAAAATAATTTTCTCCTTACCTAAAGTATATATATATATATAACAAGTGCTACGAATTATAGATAGTATATAATAATATAAATATACTACATATATTATGATAGTTAAGTTATAAGATATAATATAAATAGGTGAATGGGTATACTATAATATATAAAGATATAGATATATAAGTAGAAACATATATTAATATAAATATATATACCTAAAATCAGTACTAACGAGAAAGATGAGAAAAAAAACAACCATAAACACACTATCTCTAGGAAGTTATTCACCCAACCTCCAAGACCTTAAAATGAAAAATAATAGAAATATTTCTTACATTACAAACATTTACTTAATTTATGTTTGTCAGGGTGATAACTTTTCAGAGAATATAAAAGCAAAATTGAGAAGAATTTTTCAAATAAAAGAGTGAATCAAAAGGCAGAAAGCATATTGTTTCTTGAGTACGCAAAATTTCTTAAAAAATGTCTCTCTAAAAACATCGCTTTTTTTTCTTTGTGACTTGAAAGGTATTCTGCTTGTCTCTATTTGAAGTTCATAGCAATAATTGTAAAATTCTGAAGGAATATGTGCGCAAAAAGGGACAAC
>JABUQX010067738.1:17500-20000 GCA_015478945.1 Trachelipus rathkii
TATTATTATTATTATTATTATTATTATTATTATTATTATTATTATTATTATTATTATTATTATTATTATTATTATTATTATTATTATTATTTACGTCTTATATCACAGTGATTGAATATAGACAAAAACTACTACTAAAAAATGAAGAGATCGACGGGGATTTCTTTATTAATAGTATTTATATTATTATTATTCATTGAATCGTCACTCTCTCTGACGAATATTATGTGCCATAATTGTATTACAATTATATAATTATTATAGTGGATTTCAATATGCTCAATATTTAAAGATAATTGCTTAAATTTAATTATACTTGTATTATTTTCTGGGCTCAAAGGACACAACACTGTGTTGCAATTTGTAGACCCTTACAGAAATTGAATATCATTAAATATTGTATTATATACTAGTCTGGAACTATACATTATAACTATGTTAAACTTAATAATGTAAATTATTTTTTGTTTTCTGAATAAAGTTTGGATATTGAAATTGAAATTATTATTATTAAGATTATTAAGATTACTAAGAAAGTTAAGAAAATTGAAAAAATTAAGATAATAATAATAATAATTCAATTATTATTATTATTATTATTATTATTATTATTTTAGTATTAGTAGTAGTAGTAGTAGTAGTAGTAGTAGTAGTAGTAGTAGTAGTAGTAGTAGTAGTAGTAGTATAGAAGCATTATCTAATATAAACAAATATTCTCTCTCTCTCTCTCTCTCTCTCTCTCTCTCTCTCTCTCTCTCTCTCTCTCCTCTCTCTCTCTCTCTCTCTCTCTCTCTCTCTCTCTCTCTCTCTCTCTCTCTCTCTCTCTCTCAACCCTGCTCTTTAATACTCTCTTTTTAAAAAGGATGATTAAAAGCATTAATTAATCTCTGCTGACCTTTAGCAATTTTGTCCTCAAAAATATAAAACTTCCAAAGACACGAACGAAGTCACTCTTTTGGCTTTGGAAATTCTTAATAAATGACCACATGTTCTCCCCTTTCGCTTCCCTTTCGCCTCCCTCTTCTATCCCCCCATCTCTCCCCTCCTCCCTCCCTCCCTTTATCCTCTAAAACCCATTAGATCAATGTCACTTTTACAAAGGGCTGATAAATTTTGAACACTATTGTTGCACCATAATTGAATCTAAGGCATGCAATGCATGCCTATAAATATATCGATACAAGTCGGTATACACTCGTTGTCTGACAATAATATTAATCGTGTTACAAATTACTGGAACAAATTATAACATAAACTAGTAATTAAAATCTGAAGGTGAATTATATGAATTTAGTGACTAATATTTAGGTCCTATGTCTCTATTCATAAGATCTATTTTACTTTGCAAATATGACACTACTAAACTCGCCGTATTGCAGCTTATACAAATGTAGTAAACTTTGGTAAGAAACTTACGAGACTAAATATTATGTACAAGTAGCTTAAGGAAATATATAATTCATTCAGAATCAAGTTTCAGGAATACTAGTATTATGCAAATATAACCAAAATTATGCATTTTGGAAAATGTTTACGCCTCTTTTGAAACGGAAAATTGACCTTTAATTAGATATGCCATATGAGCCATTTTTGATCATAGGGCAAAATTATTATTATAATCTTTTCAACAAAAGTATATGGTCTCATACGTTTGCTTCCTTACAATTCTTAATAATTTACATATAGACACACAAATATATATATATAATATATATATATATATATATATATATATATATATATATATATATATATATATATATATATATATATATATATATATATAAAATATAATTAGATATATATCCTATACTTATGAATATATAGTATATATAAATATATATATAGTAAAATATATTTATATATTATATTAAATATATATATATATATATATATATATATATATATATATATTATATATATATACATATACGATACTATACTACACCCATATACGTACTTCATTATTCACATATGTATGTAGCCGTATATTAGTTATTATATGTTCCATACATATCTGTTTATACTGCATACTAAGTATATCCTTATACCCCTAAGTACTGTATTATAGCCACCCTATTAACTTATAGCCCCTAATATACGGCTACTTATATACACTATTCTATACAACTATACTCACAACTATCTATCACTCACCCCACACCCTCACTCATCAGCATATATATATATATATATATATATAATATATATATACCTAGATATATCTTGATCTAGTAACGTATTCCCTAGTTCCCACATCACAATTAAATGTATAATGAGCAACATATATAGATCCCATGAATTAAATATCATGTACAGATATATCAGGAACAAAACCCTATCAAAAGTACTCTATATAAGTATAGTAATACGATATAAATAGACACAATTAATATCAAAAGTGGTCATTCCATCAGACCCGCAGTTATGATCAAGTAGTTAACTACCAATATTGATCTATGTTTGTTCGTTTATTTGTAGCGACAAACAGAGTCAGTAT